>QEPC01011113.1:2874416-2911565 GCA_003113815.1 Sphenodon punctatus | reverse complement strand
GTTGCTGTGGGGGCGCCTCTGTGGACTGGGGTGCTCTGGGGGTGGGGGTTGCTGCTGCCTGTGCCTTGCCCCTTGGCGGTGCCCCCCCTCATCCCTCCCGTTGTTCCTCGTGCTGTGTTCCGGGCACCTCTTCCCCCCCTTCCCGACCTTTCCCTTGTGTGTGGGTGTGTGTGTGTGTGTGTGCCCGGGTGTGTGGTCGTGCACTGTGTCCCGCTGCGAGTCCGCTGTGTGTGTGTGTGCGTGCGTGTGCTGTGTGAGGCGCCTGTCAGCCTGTTCCCCCTCTTTCCCCCTCCCTTCCCATTTCCCTTTGTTTGGGCATTCCCTTGTGTGCCTTTTGCCTTTGTTTGCCCTTAGGCGGCCATGTCTGTGTCCCGCCCCTGCCCGGTGCCTTCTGGGCATTTTGACCATGGCGGGGGTTCGGCTGCACGTCTGTTGTGCTGCCCCGGTCCGTAATGGTTCAGGCCGGTTCCCGGCCGTGGTCCAGGTCCCGTCACGTCTGTTTGGGCCATTTTTCCACCCCGGGGCGTGGTTGTCCTGTTCACCCCCCCTGGGGGTTCACTGTGGTGAACCGCCCACCCGTAAAGTCTGAAATCACCTGATATTAAGATTTATTTATATTTATTTATTTATTTGTTGCATTTTTATCCCGCCCCTCCTGAACATAGCTCAGGGCAGTTTACAGTCATAAAAGCACAATATAAACAATCTAAAAACACATAAAATATCATTCCAAAACAATTAAAATAAACATTAAAACAGGACCTGAGATATAAAACCAATTGGGATGAGGAAGATAAAAAACCAACTACCCACCCCCCTGCCCAAAGGCCCGGGCGAATAGTCAGGTCTTGCATCTTCGCTGAAAAACCAACAGACTTGGGGGCCTGTTCCCTGCCAGCCTCACTTCAGCCTAGATCCTCCTCTTGATGGGGGACCTGCTCCACTGGTTCAGGTGCTTTCCCCAAACCATTATCCTGCTTCCTAGGTAGCCTCACGGGCTGCTTTTTATTCTCCTGGCCCTTGGACCGAGTCCTCTTCTTCTCCCATGCCATTGGGAATTAACCCCACTGAAAATAAGTCAGGGAGAAAGGGGCCTACTCAGCCCAGCTACCTCAAACTACCTCCTCCTCCTCCCCCACCTCTTCACTCTCTGCCTAGGCTCTAGCTGATTTTTTCTATGACAAGACTCAAAAGATTCACCAAGAGTTCTCTGTTAAACCCCTCTCAACTTCTTCCTCTACACTCCCCTCCTCTTCCACTAGCACTTGCCATCCTTTCCTCTTTTTCTGAAGTTACCAATGAGGAAATCACCCAACTTCTCTCCTCCTCCAAACTCACCACTTGTTCCTCTGATCCTGTCCCCATCCATCTCCTATGTTTTCTCTTCCCTGCAGTTACCCCTCCATCCATCACATCATCAATTTATCACATTCCACTGTGACTCTTCCTGCTGCCTTCAAACATGCTATGGTCACACCATTCCTCAAGAAACCTTCACTGGATCATACTCACCCTGATAACTACCCATCCCATCTCCCTCCTCCCCTTTGAATCCAAACTAACTGAGCATGCTGTTCATACCTCCTACTAGGGATGGGCAAACAGATCATGGTTCGTGTTAGGCCATTCAATTTGGTTCACCTGTTCAGTTAGACCGTTTGGTTCGCTCACCGTGTTCGGGTTCAGCCGTTTGGTTCAGTCATGTTTGGTTCTGTTTGGGTGTTCATAAAAAGTATCACGAGAGCCTGTGATCGCGCTTGAAACCAGAAAATCGAGTGTGTGCAGAGCTTGTGTGGGTGAGAGTGTTTTGTGGCTGACTGGGTGTTCGGTTGTAATTTGTGTGTTTTGGCTGTGTGGTGTGTGTTGGTTTTGGTTTGGCTGGTTGGTGAGTGTTGGTGGGTGTTGTGTGTTGTGTGTGTTTGTTTTTTTTAAAAAAAAAAAAATAGAGAAGAAGGTGACCAGTGCCACCACCATTAAACGCCAGGCCTGGGGGAAGGCCAAAGTGGTGGAGCCGGTGGTGAAGGAAGAGGTTCCTCCAGCTGCTGCTGGACCTTCAGTGGTGGAGGAGGTGCCAAAGCCAGTGGGCATAGGAGGTGCTCCTGCCACTGCTGCCAGGTTTGTAAACTTTTTTTTTTCTTTGAGGAAAAGAAACTTAAGGCTCTATCTGTTAGAATGAGCTCACTGGTGTACGGGTGGGTGCATGGGTGGTGGCCATCAGTCAGGCACAAACAGTGGGCATCAGCAGGTAGCAGAGGATGTCTGCTACAGAGAGAGCAGGTATTGTAGTGTGTGGGGCTCTTCCAGCAGTCAGGCACAAGCATGAGCAACAACCCCACCCAAACTTGTGCCAGGTTAGCAAGGGTTTCCACTCCCCAGTTGCCATCCCATTCCCTATGCACCCCCAAATAAGGGCAGAATTTGCACATGACAGCCACCAGGGTCTTTCCAGTTGCCATCCATAGCGCCCCAAGGAGGGCAGGGTTTGCACATGCCAGCAAGGGTACTTCCAGTTGCCATTGTTGCTAGCACCCAAAGAAGGGCAGGATTTTCACATGCCAGCCAGGGTCTCCTCCCTCTACAGCACCCAAAGAAGGGCAGGATTTGCACATGCCAGTCATCCAGTGTCTCCCCTTTGCCATCCCACCCAGCACCCAAAGAAGGGCAGGATTTGCACGTGCCAGCCAGGGTCTCATAGCTCTGCAGCACCCAAAGAAGGGCAGGATTTGCCTGTGCCAGCCAGCCAGGGTCTCCCCATTGCCATCCCAAGCACCCCAAGAAGGTCAGGATTTGTATGTGCCAGCCAGGGTCTTTCTAGATGCAATCACTAGCATCCCCTAGCACCTCAAGGAGGGCAGGATTTGCACATGTCAGCCACCAGGGTCTTTCCAGTTGCCATCCATAGTGCCCCAAGGAGGGCAGGGTTTGCACGTGCCAGCAAGGGTCTCATCCCTCCGCAACACCCAAAGAAGGACAGAATTTGCACGTGCCAGCCAGGGTCACATCTCCCATTGCCATCGCTACTAGCACCCAAGGAGGACAGGATTTCCATGTGCCAGCCAGGGTCACATCTCCCGTTGCCATCCCTAGCACCCCAAGGAGGGAGGACTAGAGGCATCATCATAAATGCATGATATTACTTAGGTGTTTTTAATGTGTTCCCATTTCAGAGAGGAATCAGATGCTGGCCCCAGAGCTGGTGCCAGACCAAGGAGGACCCCTACACCAAGGTTGCCAGTGACACCCCCAGACATTCGGCAGACAAGGCCGGATGTCTGGAGGTTTTATGACAAGGGTGACAGAATTGTCACATGTAAGATAAGGCACGGGGACTGGAACAACATGGAATGAATATCCCTATGACCTGTTAGGAACGGAAGTCCCCTGAAGAGAGATATTGGCCACCTAGTCTACCCACTTGTGGAGACAGAATGCAGGCAGGACTTGACAGATCATTGGTCTGACACAGTATGGCACTTCTTATGTTCCTATCTTTTTATGCCCTTTTTATATCTGCCAGAAAAGATTCCAACTGCAAAGAGAGGGGACCACATTGCGGTTCATTGTCCACATTGAGCAAACACATGGCAGGAAAGTGAGGCGGCAGGAGGAGGACTCTGATGTGGCCATGGAGCCTCAGCCTCAGCACCAGAAGAAGGGGGGAAGGCAACCCAAAAAAGATGGGATATAAGCCCTTCCCCCCCTCCAGCCTCGATGTGGAGACCCCCGGGCCCCAGGAGTCTGATGAGGCCAAGGCCTTTCGGGCCGAGTTGAAAAGGCCCACACGGGACTTTGTGGCCAGCCTGCAGATGACAGCAGCTACCATGGAGAACCGCCTGGTGGAGCAGTTCCAGGCAGTCCAGGTGGAGAAGAAGAAGGTGGAGGTGTACGCCCAGTACGTCTCTGCCAAGATGGAACACCTGGAACTATACCACCAGGAGCTCTCCAGGTGGCATCAGGCCATGAAAGGGGCGATGGAATTTGCTGTTGCCCATGGCTATGAGCTGCAAGAGTCCCAGGTGGCCACCCCTCAGCCCTGTGCTGCGCCCCAGTGACTGTTGCCTTTCGCCCAAGTCCCGGGGGACAGGCTAAGAGACTAATAGTTTAATTTATAAGTTTCCTTTCAATGTTTGCTTTTGTTTTCAGAACGTTGTTGTTTTGTTGTTGTTGTTGTTGTTGTTATTTAAATAGTTTTGTATTTCTTGTTATGAGCTTTGTTTGCACTGCCAATCTTTTATCCCTATGTGCTGAAGTTCTGGCTGGCAGGTGGCAGAATCGCATACAGCTTGTCAATTCCTACCAGCAGCACCTGCCACCCCATGTAGTGCAGTTATTAACCCAAACATGTGCTGTGTCAGCAGCAGGGTCTCAACTTTCAGACAGCCCCCCAGGAGCTGCAGGGCTTGTTTTTGTGTGGGTGAGTGTGACAGAGAGAAAGTGAGACAGGCTCCTTGGCAGTGTGCAGCTGGTGGCAGGAGCTGGTGGTTGGAGGGGCTTTTATTTCAAGAAGCTTCAGTGGGCAGTCACAGGTGGGTGTGGAGGAGTAGGCTGTTGGGGGGGGTTATGCTGTTGTGTGGGCACAGGGCTTCTGGAGGCAGTGGAATGGAATGCGGCCCCCAGTGACTGGAATTATGGTCCAAGAATCTAGTTGATGGTTCCTGGGACAGGCGGGCATGACTGATTCAGGAATAGTGAAATGAGAGCCTAAAGCCTATTGGGCACACTTCATTCAATTATGCGATAGGTGGTAGCAGTAGGTACAGGAACACACACAGGCAGGCAGGCAGGCAGATATAATACATTGTATTATATTCAATCTCATTATGGTAGGTTTGCTGCATGCTGGATGTGGGCAATGGGCATTGCGTGCATGAGCACAGATGGGAGTTCTTCCTGGTTCTGGAAGGTGGCAGCCAGAGAAGCTGGATACACCTACCTCTCCCCTTCCAACCTGTATCTCTCTCGTTCTAGCTGGGAGCCTCTCTCTCTCTCTCTGGCCATATAGTGCAGGTGACAGCATGGGTGGAATCTCTCCTGAGCTCTCTGTCTCTCTCTCTCTCCATGAACAGCAGGTTGCATAAAGAAAAGGTGGAATGACAGCACACTGTGAGCAGAATGACGGCACAAGAACCGTGAGGGTGGGTCTTGGGGCTGGAGTGGCAGCTTCTAGATATTGGTGATAGCCCTCCCTGCCTGTAACTTGGCCCCAGAACCTTGGCAGCAGGTCCTGGGGCTGCAGTTGCTGTTTCTTGATGCGGTGGAAAGACATCACCTCTGTTTGAGGAATTATGGCCCCAGACCAATGATGGTAGGTCCTGGGGCTAGAGTGGCAACTTCCATATGTTGTACACAGCACTCCCTGCCTGTAACATGGTCCCAGAATCCTGGGGGTGGGTCCTGGGACTGGAGTGGCTGTTTCTTTATGCGGTGGTAAGACATCGCCTCCATGCGAGAAATGAAGGACAGAGACCCATGACGTTGGGTCCTGGGGCTGGAGTGGCAGCTTCTAGATATTGGCCACACGGCTCCCTGCCAGTAACTTGGCCCCAGAACCCTGACGGCGGGTCCTGGGGCTGGAGTGGCTGTTTCTTGATGCTGTGGAATTGTCACATCTCGATACTCTTTTTATAAAAAGGAAAAAAGGCTAAGTTTTCCAGCTGAACTAATCATACTAGATTGGACCTTTTTCTCCTAATTGTATAAAATGAGTTTTACACTTTACTTTGAGGCAAAGCTAGCAAAGCAAGTATTGTAAAATGACAATACATTTATAAATAAAGGAGCATGAGACTTTTAGAATATAAAAATATATGCATAGTTTATTTAAATATAAATAGAGAATATCAGTAGCTTACATAGAATGGTATTGATAGCCAATCAAAGTTACATGATCTTAAAACATTTCTATTTTAAGAAAAAGCTTGTAAAAGTTTAACATGCACAATTCATTGGCTCAAAGATATCAAGAATCATACATTACGTTCTTTCCCAGTCCTTCCCTTTGTCTGCCAGTGAGGAAGAAATCCAAACATGTGGTGTGTGGATTTTCAGTCTGAAGAGCAAAACTCTTGTCTCCCTTCTTAAGCAGTTTGCCAGAAAGCTCACATTTCCTGAGGAGTGTCATGCTGACATCAGCTACACGTCAGTCAGTAAGGAGATACACTGGATTCTAATTGGCTCTCTTAAAGAAACCAAACGGTATTAGGCTTCCTTCAAGGTTTGGAAAACCTCATATTTTTATCAAATATAATTGTCAGATTACAGAGAGAATAACCAGATCCTAAAGTTATTTCAACTATTAATTAAATAGATATGTTAGCTAGAATAAACTAACAAATCCTCCTTCTCAGTCTGGAGATACTTCTATGAATAGTACCATTTGTCATTTAGACACTTAGATATAAGATTCCAGACACCTAGGCTAGGCTTGGGCAGAGGGCCTCTTTATGGCCTTCTAACTCCTGGCCATTTGGTTGTTTTCTTGGCAACAGTCAAAAGTTCATTTGGGAAGTTTGAAAAAAGCTCATTGGAATGTAGCTGGAGACTTCAGCTTGAATCCAAGCTAATCACAGAAGTTGATTTTAGAAATCAGTACTTCAAAACACTAATCCAATACTTTAAAACAAAAAGTTAACATATAAAAACTCAAAATTAATACATTAAAAACACAGATGGATAAAAATATTTGTTTATAATAGGAAATACATGACAGAATGACAGCGTACTGTGCGAGGAATGATGGCCCCAGACCCATGACGTTGGGTCCTGGGGATGGAGTGGCAGCTTCTAGATATTGGCCACAGTCCTCCCTGCAAATAACATAGCCCCATCACCCTGAAGGTGGGTCTTGGGGCTGGAGTGGCTGTTTCTTGATGCGGTGGAATGACATCGCTTCCATGCGAGGAATGATGGCCCCAGACCCATGATGTTGAGTGGCAGCTTCTAGATATTGGTCACATCCCTCCATGCCTGTACCTTTCCCAAGAATCCTGGCAGTGGGTCCTGGGGCTGGAGTGGTTTCTTGATGCGGTGGAATGACATCACCTCTGTGCGAGGAATGATGGAACCCATAACCTGTGTCACAGACAGCATGGGAAGCATTGGCAGCAGCAGAAGACATTGGTTGCCAGGGTACAGAACCCTTGGCATAGAAGGCATATAGGCCTGGCCTGGGGGCCATTGGCACCAGCAGACATTGGTTGCCAGGGTACAGAATCCTTGGCACATACGGCATATAGGCCTGGCCTGGGGGCCATTGGCACCAGCAGACATTGGTTGCCAGGGTACAGAACCCTTGCCACAGACATCATAGCCCTGGCCTGGGGGACATTGGCACTAGCACCAGCAGACATTGGTTGCCAGGGCACAGAAACCTTACCACAGAGAGCATATAGGCAAGGCCTGGGGGCCATTGTTACCAGAAGACATTGGTTCACAGGGTACAGAACCCTTGGCACAGACAACATATAGGCCTGGCCTGGGGGCCATTGACACCAGCAGACAGTGGGTTGCCAGGGTACAGAACCCTTAGCACAGACAGCATATAGACCTCAGGGCCATTGGCACTAGCAGAATCAGCAGACATTGGTTGCTGGGGCAGGCAGTCATGTGGCATGGCATGAGCAGCATTCAGGCAGACTGAGACAGGGTTCGAGCTTTGCAACCTGGGCAGGCAAGCAGGCAGGCAGCATGGCATGAAAGGCAGTAGGGCAGGTGGGCTTGGGCAGACTTTGAGCTAGGCAACTTGGGTGGGCAGAGAGGCACCTTGGCATAGGAGACAGGAAGGTGGACTGAGGCATGCTTTGAGCTTGGCGGCAAGCTGGGTGGGCAGACAGGCAGCGTGGCATGGGAAGCAGTAGGGCAGGCAGGCTGTGACATTGGCAGAAGGGCAATCAGATAGGTTAGGAAAGACTGTGCAGCACGAGAGAGCAAGAGCCAGTCAGCATCACATAGGCGGATGAGTTCATGTAGCCATAGGCCGGCTGGCAGGCTTACAGTTTGTTTCCCAATGCCTCCCTGCATCATGAGGTCAGTCAGATAAGGTGTCTGAGGCCATCTAGTATGACAGAGAGAGAGAGAGAGTGAGTGATAGAGAGAGAGAGAGAGAGAGGTGCCAGGCATTGGGAGGGAGGGACAGCACCTCAGCAGGATAGGAACAGTAGCCCTAGCCCAGATTGAGGAGGAGGAGGAGGAGCCCCATCCTGACTGGCCCTGGCATGGGATGGCGTGTGCCACTGCACCATTACTCCTTGTCCAGGGGCAGCTCAGGGAATCCCAGCAGCAGAAGGTTCACCTTTAGGAGCAACAACTGCTCGATCAACTTGGCACCCAATCTCAGGCAGTGTAGGGAGCAAATGTCCCTCACCACAGAGAACACCCGCTTACTGGGGACACTCGTTGGTGGGCAGGACAATAATCCCCATGCCACTTTAGACAGGGCCGGGCACACGTTAGTCTTGTTGGCCCAGTAGGCCAAGGGATTACTGCTGGAATCGTTGCATAGCTCCTCGTCCAGGTAGGTCTCGACTGCTGCTGAGGTGCCGTCGTACTCCCTCTAGTAGCTGTCCCTGGGAACCACTGCCCCCACTGCCCTCAGTCATGCTGTCTGTCCTTTTGTGCTGGGCCCCATGCCCCCCAGAGTGGGCTGCACAGAGGAGGAGCTGCTGGCAGTAGGGGTTCTGCTGCTGCTGCTGATCCTGCTGCTGCTGCTTCTACCGCTAGACCTGGAGCCAGGGATAGACCCCGCTGACTGAAAGGGGAGGCTTCTCCCACCATCCACAGGGGTGTCCTGCTGCTGCTCCCACACTAAGGTACTCACCTGCCCCTCACACCTTTATTATATCAGGGTGTGGCTGCTTTGCCATGACTAGTTTGCCAAAAAGCCTCATATCTGGCAACGACTCAATTATTTCAATTCTCCTTCCCCAAACAGTTCACCTTAAATCCTTGTGGCTTAAACCTCCCATTGTGCACCTCACTCCTTTGTCTGCTTCCTATTATGCAAATGAGGACAAGGACCACACACACACATGCAAGGGGTAGGGGGATAGAATTTGCAGTTGCTATTCCTTTGTGTTAATGTGAACCACACTGCAAAGAATGGAACAGAAAGGAGCATGAATCACACGTGTGCAAGGGAATGGGCAGCCATTTGAGAATTGAGACAAAGGTATAGTATCACTGGGCAGAATCTGGGGGAAAATCAAGGGGAAGTCTCAGGAGTAAAATTATGGTACAGGCGAACGAGTCTGAAAGAGGCAAGGACTGTCTGAGAATGGTCCTTTTTAAATAGATGGAGGTGGGAGGAGGGAGGGGTGTTTAGCCATGGTGGGTGGAGGTAGGTGGGTGTCCTTTTACACAGACACCCCCCCACCTCCACCCATCTCCACCCACCTCCACCCATGGAGCCATCTCCTGTTTTACAGAGGGTTCCGTGAGTGGCGGTAGGTGGACATGGGTGTGCGATGGGTGGAGGTGGGTGTTGCAGATTCCCCATTGTGACCTGTTCGGTGCTTCTCCCAAGCCACTGTGATTGGCCTCTGTCGCAGACAGGATGCTGGGCTAGATGGGCCATTGGTCTGACCAAGTATGACACTTCTAATGTTCTTATGTTCCTATGATTATTGTTTGCTTTATCCATTTTTGTTTTAATGTAAAAAAATAAAATTAAAATAATTTAAAAACAGAATGCGCTGCTGTCTGTTCGGGCCATTCTGCGCAGACCGACTGCCCTTTTCCAAAATTGTGCTAGTGCTGCCGGTGCCATTTTGTAAAAGGGTGTGCATGCACAGAACAGCCACCATGGCTATTTTGTGTATATACTGTTTGATTTTTTAATTTAAAAAAAATAAAAAATAAAATAAAATGCAATAACTGCTCATGCACAAAATGGTCGCCGGTCCATTCTGTGCATCTTTGCCCTTTTCCAAAATGGTGCCAGTAGTGCCATTTTAGAAAATAACAGTGTATGTGCACAACAGATTGTGGGTCATTTGCACATGCACAGGGATATTATTACGATGATGAATTTTTAATGAAATAAACAGAAAAAAAACCACCCCAAAATGTTAGGGTAATTTACAAACACACACATGCACCAAAGAAATTTTTTTTTTGTAAACAAAAATGAAAATGGTATGGGTGCCTTCTACACACCCCTAGAAATCATTCCAAAGAGACAGGAGCAAGGGCTACTTAGGGATGGACGACAAGAGATAGACAGGCATGCTGGAAGCTGGACTAAAAAATGTAGGAAGAGATCATTTACAATAACACAACAAAGCTTGATGCAACTCATATCCAGCTAGTTAAATAAAAATGAGACCAAGGAAATCAAGGAAAGAACAATCCTCAGGTCAATCTGACATTCTATGTCTTACGTGTAGGAAAACATTGCTTGCAAAAAAAAGACATCAAGATTGCAATAATTGGCAATTGCTTAATTTGGGGATGAATATGTGACTGTTATTCATTACAATTGACAATATTGTAACAATGTCTAAGTTTTTTTATTTCAGAAGTGTGTCTGGCCTAACTTTCCTAGGTGCTAGCCATTTATGAAATACAGCACTATCTGGATGATTAATAGAATGGAATGCATATAAATTAATATAAATGAATATTTTCCTAATATCAAGGTATATTTTTCAAATAATTCCTGTCACTAGCTCCAGCACTGGTGTACAACAATATCCATGGCTATATTTTGCTTTCATCATTTATCAAGTATCTGAGTATTGTGCTCCTAAATAAAACATATAAGATAGACATTTAAAAATTAATTGCCTGTCTTACATGGCTGAATTTTTAATGCAGGTTAATAATTCACACTCCACAATGACAATTAAACCATATTTTTATTAGAAAATTCAGCTACTTACAAAAATACCACAGTAATAACCGCAAAGTGCCATCTCTCTAAGGCTCATAAACGGTAGAGTCACCTTTAAAAAAGTGTTTCTCTTTAAGAAAAAAATATTTGAGGAAGATTGATGGAAGAAACTAAAGGTTTCTATCTCTGTAGTTATTTTTTTTAAGTGTTTACATTTTATTAAATGATTGCCTCTTGTTAAAATAAAGCAGTTGCTTTTCCAGCATATCACTCAGAATTCTAATCAAACCAAAGCAAACAAACAAACAAACAAACAAAACCTTTGATGAGTTTTGATTGGCTGGATACTATTTTTCCTGGTTTGCTTTTAGACTTCCTCCCCTACTTTGGTGTAGCACAGCTCAGATATGATCTCCACCAAAGTGAATAGCCCCTTACCTGCCAACCATGGAGGTAAGCAGGCCAGTTGTCAGGAATGGGGAAAGGCTGTGGGGACTCCTTGCTCCTTGACTGTAGCAGCAAGCAGCTACACCAATTTTTAGGAACAGTGGCTATGGTGGGAAGGAAACCTGAGTCTGTCTGTGGTTGTAACCTGTGGTTGTAACCTGTAACCTGTAGCCAGCGCAAAAGCTAGTCTTGTGAGCTGAGACTTCTCAGGGGAGGGGTCAGGGACTCAGCTCAAGCTCCTGGCTCAGTCGCAGGCAGGAACTTAAACAGCAACAAGGACCAATGAAACTGGAGACCACGACCAATGGCGGAGCCTTTGTCAGCGCCTGACATCAGGGAAGATAATCTTTGAGGCATGGTAGCTTCACGGTAGGTGGGAGCTGGCTGGAGTTTTCTTCTTAGTCCAGGGCAACCAAACCCAGAGACCAAATCCCCATCCCCCTCTCCCAACTCCCATGGGACAGGGCAGACAAAGTTCAGGTGAGCTTGCCTTCCTCTCCCGCTGCCACCCCACACTCTCCTCTATCACAGGACCCTTAGGCCATGAGGGCAATGAAGGGAAAAAACAACAAGGGAAAGGCCCTGCAGAAGTGGTAGCCATGAAGCAAGGCCCAACTGGTGGATGCTACTCCTGGTGCACCCCCTGAGGGCCTTGATCCACCTCCAGACCCAGGCAACCTCAAGGAACACCCCACCCCATCCCCATTGATGCCAGTACAGTGGTTTTACTGCCCATGCAGGACAGACTGGAGGGCTGACAGGCCCTGATGCGACCGATGGCTGCCACCTGGGTGGGACTGTGGCAGAAGCCCCCTGAAGTGCCTCGAGGCACCAGCCTTGGGTAGTGCATGCCCCAGAAGACACACCTGGCACAGTTAAATCAGCCATCACTTGGCTAGAGTCTGGACTGCTGCCATTTCTCCGCAGGCCATTAGGGATCCCTCCTAGGTTGGGGGGACAGAGGGTGGCCCCCCATCTTGTTACAGGGACAAGGCACCCCATGCTCAGAGACCACGTAAAGGGCTTCAAGATCCACTCAACCGGGTAGCTTTAGGTGCTCAAGAACAAGATCTGGGCCATTGCCCAGGGTCACCCGCACCACAGTTCTCTGGCACGTGATGCTAGCATTCAGGCTCCACCACACCAAGACATAAGTCAACCAGGGATGAGACAACCGCTATGGTTAATCAAGGAAATCCTGGGGTGGGCATGCATGTTTGACATGAAATAGTCAGGGATGCATGTTTTTAGGCCAAGCAGCCTTGGGCCAAGGGAAAACATAATCTGTCCTGCGTACAAAACCCAAAGGCAGTGGTGGGGGCGCGAGTATAAAAGAGAGCCCCAACTCTATGTAGGATTGAGTGTTTGGAGAAGGCCTTGATAGGACACCTGAACCATGAGGAAGTTTTGTATATAGTTAACGGATTTAAGGAAGGATTGAGGATTCTTGCCTACGATGTCTAACAGCATAAAGTTGCCCCCAACTTGAAGTCAGTGGTAGGGATGGAGCATGTTGTCTGTTTTAAACTGGACAATGAGATGAAAGAAAGGAGGGATGTTGACGCATTCCTGGTTTCACCTTTGCCGAACTTGTTGGTTTCCCCAATGGGGGTGGTGCCCCAAATAGCCCCTGATGAATATCTACCACCATATCATCATATCAGGGTGATTCGGGAGAAGAAAGACAATTTAAAAACATGGGCCTCCTTCTTGGCCGGATATAACATTGTCAGCTTTGGCTACAACAGCTCCTGTTGGAGATGGAACTGCAGGTTCACTCCGATGTGACAGGGGGTGCAGGCTTTGGCGTATATTTCAGGGACAGATGTTGTGCAGTGCCATGGTCGGCAGAGTGGATAGAGTCAGGTGTTACCAAAGATTTCACCTTCTTGGAATTTCTTCCTATAGTTCCTATACTTTTGGACTGTTGAGTTTACAAACCACTCCATCCCATTCTGGTATGATTACCTAGCTGTAGTCCACATCATCAATTCCCTGTCATCAAAATCTGCCCAGATGATGAAGCGGGTGAGGTCTTTCATGCTTGCTTGTTTAAACAATTCTATTTGTAACAAAGCATGTCCCAGGTATTAACAACGGTGAAGCCAATGCCCACTTTCACTTACAGATGGAGCATTTTAGGGATGGGCAAACAGATCATGGTTCGGGCGGGTCGTTCAGTTCAGTCCGGTTTGCCAGTTCAGTTCAGTTGCTGAGTTAGGGTTCGACTGTTCGGTTCGATCATGTTCGGTTCAGTTCAGGCATTCAGAAAAAGGTATTGCGAGATCCTGTGATCACATCGGAAACAGGAAATTTGAGTGTATGAGAGCTTGTGTGGGTGAGAGCATGTGTGTCGTGGCTGGCTGGGTGTTCTGTTTTGATTCGTGTGTTTTGGCTTTGTGGTGTGTGTTGGTTTTGGTTTGGCTGGCTGGTGAGTGTTGGTGGGTGCTGTGTGTTGGCTGTGTTTGTTTAAAAAAAAAAAAATTTAAAATGGAGAAGAAGGTGACTAGGGCTGATGCGGCAGCAGCTTTTACCACGCCGCGATTCCGTTCCGCTATTTCGGAATTGCCCCCGCCACACCGTGACATTTCTGCGGAATTAAAGCCTCTGCCATGCCATTCCACTAATTGCGGAAACACTGTTTCCATCGGAAATAGCTACAGCTGCGAAATTCCGCTACAGCCCTAAAGGTGNATTTTTTGGCGCTGGCGGAATTGCGGAAATAGCGAAAATGTCATGTTTCCATGATTCCACTAAGTTGCGGAATTAAATAAGCGGAACCGCGGAACCGCGGAATGAAACCGCGGAATTAAAGCCTCTGCCATGCCATTCCACTAATTGCGGAAACACTGTTTCCATCGGAAATAGCTACAGCTGCGAAATTCCGCTACAGCCCTAAAGGTGACCAGTGCCACCACGATTAAACACTGGGCCTGGGGGAAGGCCAAGGTGGCGGAGCCGGTGATGGAGGAAGAGGTTCCTCTGGCTGCTGCTGGACCTTCGGTGGTGGAGGAGGAGCCAGAGATGGCGGGCACAGGAGGTGCTGCTACCATTGCTCCCAGGATTGTAAACTTTTTTTTTTTACTTTGAGAACAAGAAACTGAAGGTTCTATCCATTAGAGTGAGCTCACTGGCATCCAGGTGGGTACGTGGAGGTTGGGCATCAGTCATGCACCAACAGTGGGCATCAGCAGGTAGCAGAAGATGTCTGCCACAGAGAGAGAGGGTACTTTAGTGTGTGGGGCTCTTCCAGCAGTCAGGCACGAGCATGAGCAGCACCCCCACCCAAACATGTGCCTGCCAACCATCCCTAGCAAGGGTCTCCACTCTCTAGTTGCCATCCCTACCTAGCATTCCCAAATAAGGGCAGGATTTGCACGTACCAACCAGGGCCTTTCCAGTTGCCATCCCTAGCACCCCAGGGAGGGCAGGATTTGCAAATGCCAGTCAGGGTCTTTCCATTGCCATCCCTCCCTAGCAACACCCCAAGGAGGGCAGGATTTGCACATGCCGGCCAGGGTCTTTCTAGTTGCCATCCCTAGCACCCCAAAGAGGACAGGATTAGCATCTGCCAGCCAGGGTCTCTCCATTTGCCATCCCTAGCATCCCCTAGCACCCCAAGGAGGGCAGGATTTGCACGTGCCAGCAAGGGCCACCATCTCCCATTGGCATCCCTAATACCCCAAGAAGGGAGGACTAGAGGCATCATCATAAATGCATGATATTACTTAGGTGTTGTTTATGTGTTGCTGTTTCAGAGAGGAATCGGATGCTGGCACTGGTGCCCTGCTGTGCAGGACACCCAAGCAGAGGTCATAATCGCCAGTGCCACCCCCAGACAGTCGGCAGACAAACCGGTCCGATGTCTGGAGGTTTTATGACAAGGGTGACGGAATCGCCATCTGAAAGGTAAGGCACGGGGGCTGGAACAATAGGGAATGGATTGCCCTATGGCCTCTTAGGAATGGAAGTCCACTTCAGAGAGCGATTGACCACCCACCCACTTGTGGAGACAGAATGCAGGCAGGACTTAACACAGACCATTGGTCTGATGCAGTATGGCACTTCTTATATTCCTATCTTTTTATGCTCTTTACATCTGCCAGAAATGATTAAGGAGGCAGAGAGAGGGGACCACATCAGGTCTAATCATCCATATTGAAAAGCTCCAGGGCCGGACGGTGAGGTGGCAGGATAACTCTGGCATAGCTGTGGAGCTTGAGCAACAGTGCCAGAAGGGGGGAGCGCAACCCGGAAGTGACGGCATGTAAGCCCTTCCCCCTCCTCCAGCCCCGATGTGGAGTTCCCAGGGAGTCTGCTGCGGCCAAGGCCTTTCGGGGCAAAGTGGAGAGGCCTGGCCGACAGATAATGTATGGGGTACGCTACCTGGAGAACCTCCTGGTGGAACAGTTCCAGGTGGTCAAGGTGGAGAAAAAGAAGGTGCATGCGTACGGCCAGTGCGTCTACACTGAGATAGAACTCCTGGAACTCTACCACCAGACGGTCTCCAGGAGACATCAAGACTTTGAAGGGGCCCTGGAGTTTTCTTTTGCCCACGGCTATGAAAGGGGAGAGCACAGGGTGCCTGCCCCTCAGGCCTGTGCGGCACCCCAACACCTTTTGCCTTTCCCCCTAATAGTTTCCCTAATAGTTTCCCTTATTAAGTTTCCTTTCAATGTTTGGTTTTTGTTTCATAATGTTGTTGTTGTTGTTCTCTTGTTGAAATATAGTTTTAACAAAAGTTGTTATATTTGTTGTTACAAGCTTCATTTGACCTGTCCAATCTTTTATCCCTATGTGCTGAAGTTCTGGAAGGCAGGTGGCAGAATCTCATACAGCTTGTCGATCCCTACCAGAAGCATCTGGCAGGCTCCACATGTAGTGTAGTTAAGGTATTAACCCAAAGATATCCAGGCAGTATCGGGGTCTCAAATTGCAGACAGCACCCCAGGAGGGGCAGGGCTTGTGTCTGTGTGGGTGTACCAGAGAGAAAGACAGACAGGCTCCTTGGCTGGCGGCAGAAGCTGGTGGTTGGAGGGGCTTTTATTTCCAGTAACTTCAGCGGGCATCCACGGGTGGGTGCAGAGGAGTAGGCTGTTGGGGGGTTGGGGGCGCAGGCTGGCTGGCATGTGGACACCGGACTTCTGGATGCAGTGGAATGGAATGCAGCCCCCAGTGACTGGAATGATGGTCCCAGAATCTCATTGATAGTTCCTGGGATGGGCAGGCATGACTGATTCAGGTACAATGGAATGACAGACTATGTGAGTTTAATGATAATTATGTCCCTAGAATTAGCACATGGTTGGGAACACTTCATTCAATTGTGCAATAGGTGGTAGCAGCAGGTACAAGAATGCACACAGGCAGGTGCCAGGCAGGCACATATAATACGTTGTGTTATATTCCACCTCATTCTGGTAGGTCTGCTGCTGGATGTGGGCATTGGGTGCATGAGCACAGATGGGAGTTCTTCCTGGTTCTGGCAGGTGTCAGCTTGAGCTGGCCTTCCCTCCACCCCATCTCTCTCTTTCTAGTGGGGAGCCTCTCTCTCTCTCTCTCTGGCCATATAGTGCAGGTGACAGCATGGGTGGGATCGTGTCTGTCTCTCCTCCTAGCAGTGGAGAGTCTCTCTCTCTCTCTCTCTCTCTCTCTCTCTCTCTCTCCCTTGGAAGCAACCTGGGCGGGTAGACAGGAACCTTTGCTTGAGAGGCAGGAAGGCGGGCTGAGGCAGGCTTTGAGCTTGGAGGAAAGCTGGGGTACAGAACCCTTGGCACAGACATCAGCAGACAGTGGGTTGTCAGGGTACGGAACCGTTGTTCTTCATGGTACAGAACAGCATCATGGCACAGACAGCATATAGACCTGGCCTGGGGGCCATTGGCACTGGAAACAGCAGATATTGGTGGCCATGGTACAGAATCCTTGGCACAGACAGCATATAGGTCAAGGCCTGGGGGCCATCTCCATGAGCGGAATGATGGCAAATGGGAGGAGATCTAGAGGCTGAGGTGAGACAGGAAAGCAAGTAAAACTTCCCACCCACACCTACCTAAAAACCCACCCACAAAATAACTGTTACAGAGACACAAACATATGGACATAATGTCATGTGACAAATCCCCCTCACCCCCGATTGTCACCCATTGGCATGACTTTGCTAATCTGCATGCCTTGCATGACATATTATATTGACGGCCCCATGCAAGGAACCCATCAGCACCTTAAAGTCCAAGAGCATTGAGGTCTAGGCTTAAAATGATGAGAGGACAGAACTAAGGGGACTGGTCAGGGGCAAGTGCTTACTGCCTGGAAAGGGTGGAAGTTCCCTGGCACTTTTTAGCTAACTATGGCAAATCCAAAGAACAAGTATCCTGGTCTGAAGGAGAAGTTTAAGATTTTTTTAGGATGTACGAAGAATGATGGCCCCAGACCCATGACATTGGGTCCTGGGGCTAGAGTGGCAGCTTCTAGATATTGGCCACAGCCCTCCCTGCCTGTAACGTAGGCCCAAGAACCCTGATGGTGGTTCCTGGGGCTGGAGTGACTGTTTCTTGATGCGGTGGAATGACAGCGCCTCTGTGCGATGAATGATGGCCCCAGACACATGACAGTGGGTCCTGGGGATAGAGTGGCAGCTCCTAGATATTGGCCACAGTCTTCCCTGCCAGTAACTTAGGCCCCAGAACCCTAATGGTGGGTCCTGGGGCTGGAGGGACTGTTTCTTGATGTGGTGGAACGACATCGCCTCTATGTGAGGAATGATGGCCCCATTCCTTGATGTTGGATCCTGGGGCTAGAGTGGCAGCATCTATATGTTGGCCACAGCCCTCCCTGCCAGTAATGTAGGCCCCAGAACCCTGACGGTGGGTTCTGGAACTGGAGTGGCTGTTTCTTGATGTGGTGGAACAACATTGCCTCTGTGCAAGGAATGATGGCCCCAGACCCATGATGTTGGGTTCTGGGGCTAGAGTGGCAACTTCTAGATATTGGCCACATCCCTCCCTGCTAGTAACGTAGGCCCTAGACCCCTGATGTCGAGTCCTGGAGTGGCTGTTTTTTGGTGCGGGTGAACAAAGGGTCTCTGTGAGTGGAATGACGGGCCCAAGAACCCATGTCACAGACAGCATGGGCAGCATTGGAAGCAACAGCAGACATTGGATTGCCGGGATACAGAACCCATGGCACAGACAGCAGAGGCAGCATTGGCAGCAGAAATTGGATTTCAAAGAGGCAGCATTGGCAGCTGGTACAGACATTGGATTTCCTGGACCCAGGACTCATGGCATGGACAGCAGAGGCAGCATTGGCAGTAGTAGCAGCAGCAGCAGACATTGGGCTGCCCAGGCACAGAACCCATGGAACAGCGGAGACAGCAGCAGCAGGATTTGCCTGTATACAACACCCATGGAGCCAGGATGGTTGGATTTGCCAGGGAATAGCTCCCATACAGCAGCAGACATCAGCAGCAGGATTGTGTGGACAGATTTGGATTGGCCTGGGGGCAGAGCACCCATGGACCAGCAGACAGCAGAAGCGGGATTATCAGACCAGTGATGCACATCACCCAGAGTTACCAGGGTATGCAGACAGGCACTGTGTCATGAGAGGAAGGCATACTGAGGCAGGGTTAAAGCTTTGCAACCTGGGTGGGCAGGAAGGCACCATGGCATGAGCAGAAGGCAGGCAGACAGACTGAGACAGGCTTTGATCTAGACCACATGGGAATGTGGGTGGACTGGCAATCAGTGCAGCATGAGTAGAAGGCAGGCAGACTGAGGCAGGGTTCAAGCTTTGCAACCTGGGAGGGCGGTCAGGCAGCGTGGTATGAGAGGCAGTAGGGAAGGCAGGATGGGACCTTGGCAGGGCACTCAGATAGGCTGGCAAAGACTATGCAGTGTGAGAGAGAGCGACCCAGTCAAATAGGCGGGCTGAGATCTTCTAGCCAGAGGCCAGCTGGCAGGCTTACAGTTTCCTAATGCCACCCTGCAGTATACAGATAGGTCAGATAGGTCATCCATGGCCGTGTAGTATGAAAGAGAGAGGGGGGTAGAGAGGGTACCACTGAAGCAGTGGGAGGGACAGCAGACATTGGTTGATATAGGCCTGGCCTCAGGGTCATTGGCAGTAGCATCACCAGACATTGGTTGCCAGGGTACAGAACCCTTGCCACAGACAGCATATAGGCCTGGGGGCCATTGGCACCAGCATCACCAGACAGTGGTTACCAGGGTAAAGAAACCTTGGCACATACGGCATATAGGCCTGGCCTGGGTGCCATTCGTACTAGCATCACCAGACATTGGTGTCATGGAGGAACATAGGGTCACATGTCATGTATTTTCAATTATAAACCTAAGATATTATGGCTATCTGTGTTTAAATGTATTAACTTAGAGCCTTTATATGTTAATTTTCTGTTTTAATGTAAGCTAAATAGTGACTTACATTATAGATTTTTTAGAATCAGCTTTTGTAAAAAGCTAGATCCAAATGGGGCCTTCCAAGCACATTCCTTTGTGTTTTTTCTAAACTTCCCAAATGACATTTGGCCGTTGCCAGGGAGACCACCAAATGGAAGAGCCATAAAACAAGCTCTCTCTGAAACTTTCCCTATGGTCTGAGCTAAGGCCATATAGAGGCCCTTCTACCTAGACTTGGCTTTTGTTTAGATTTTCTCATAGCCTAAGAGTCTGGAATGTTATCTCTTTATGTCTAATTGACAGATAGTTCTATTCATAAGATATCTCCTAGACTAAGAAGGAGGATTTGTTAGTTCTTTCCAGCCAACATATTTATTAAATTTATAGTTGAGATAAATATTGAAAGGTCTGGATTTTCTCTCTGTTATCTGACAATTATCTCTGATAAAAAATACAAAGCCTCTCTTCAGTTCAGAGCTTGAGGAAAGTCAAAACTTTTATTGGTCTCTTTACAAGAGCCAATTAGAATCCAGTGTATCTTCTTACAGACTGACATGTATTTTGTGTCAGCACGACAGCCTGAGAATGGAAACTCCCCTTGTAACCAATCCAATAAAAGGAAAAACACAGAAATAATTCTCAGACTGAAATCCTAAATATTATTGGGTTTCTTTCTCATTCAAACACCTTAATGGCAAAGGGCTGAATCTGGACTGTATGTATGTATAACTTCTTGATATCTTTGAGCCAATGAATTGTGCAAATGTTAAGCTTTTACAAGCTTTTTCTTAAGATAGAAATATTTTAAGATCATGTAACTTTGATGTTTTCTATTTATATTAAAGTAAACTTTGCATATATTTTTATAATCCAAAAGTCTCATGTTCCCTTATTATAAATTTATTGTCATTTACAATACTTCCTTTGCTAGCTGGAAAACAATGTGAAGTGTAAACTTATAATACACAATTTGGGAAAAGTGCAGCCCAATTTAGTTTGACTAGTTCAACTAAGCCACATAGCTCACTTTCCCTTTGTGATTTATGAGAAAAAAACACAAAACGTGACACACACATGTGTGATACTGGCCTACATGTAGGCTACAAGCCTAGTAAATATGTAAAGCAAAACATGCAACATGTATGTAATGTTACAATTGAGAACTGTAAAACCCAAATCAGGACTGTAACAATGACCAAACTCCAGGAAGTAGGAACAGTTAAAAAATTGTGTAATGACAACCCTTGCCAGACAGAACCCTATGGAGATGCTAATGGATCTTCATGTTTGCCTGGGTTGACTACGTGAGGAAAGACACAGGCTCATGAGTGGGAAACCCAAGACAAAGAAACCATGCAAGGTACTTAAGCAAAAGTCATTAAGTCAGCTTGGCTATCACTTGGCCAGAGCCACCTTGAGTACTCTCATTTGCATCCTGCATCTTGCCAGCAAGCTAGGCTGGAAACCATGAACTGAGAGAGGGGGACTTCACTTTCTACTAGCAACCCTAAGACTGAAGACCCAGTTGCTTACATGAAGGACTGAAAAGTACTTATGGACCTTTGTAGGGTAAGATACTTATTTAGGAACTCCACCAGTATAGGTTAGGAATGCGTTATATTTACCTTTGATTTCTAATAAACCACTCTATATCAACAATCTTGCTTATGTAATCAATAAACTAACTTCTTATCTTTATGAAGAAGTGTCTGTGTCTAACATTGGAACACAAGTAAGCAACAAGAGTTCTCAAGCTCTTGAGAACCCAAACATTAAAGAGTCTGTAAACAGGAAGGATTGGGCCCTTGAGTGACAGTTGGTGCCGAATGAGAAGGGTTACGCTCAGCTTGTGGACCAATGTGTAGAAAGTAGATGAGCATAGCCAGGTGACTGGAATCCTCTGAGGGGAGTAAATCCCATACCTGCAAAGACTGAAAGTCCCAGGAGTCGGGAACTCAGCTCTGAGAGAGTGGAATAAGCAGATCCTTGAACAGAGTGCCTTGAGTTTGTTGTTTTAGTTTTAATTTCGGGTCAGGGACAGAAACAAAATAGTGGTCCCAAAGCACTTTCATCACCTGAGAAGGTCAGAACTGAGTAGGGAAGTCCGAAAGAGAGGTCTCGAAGCAGATGGGAAAACTGAACAGCAACTGAAGCAGCTGATACGGGAGTTTGAAATGGGCACAAATGGAACGGATGGGAACAGAGCGTGGGTAGAAAATCCCCCTCCAAACCCCTCTCCATCTGACCAGCAACCAGGAGATGGAGATGCGCTGCCAAACCTGCCTCAAAACCCCCTTCCAACCAACTGGCAACCAGGGGGACAAGACTCAAACCCTGAACTCGAGATGGCCAGAATAAGAATGGAGAAGGAGCTCAAATTAGAGCAAATGAGAGCAGATGAAAAGGAAAAATAATGACAAATGCAGTTTGAACTTGAAAAAATGAAATAGGAGGACAAAGAGAGAGAATGAAAACATCAACTGGAATGCCTAATACTGCAGACAGAGGCAGGAATCTAACCCACACAACCCTTTGGAAACAATGCAGGAGGCAGAATTCGGGACTACGCCCCATTGATTCCACTGTACGATGACGGGAATCAATCCCTAGATGATTACTTCACAACCGTGCATCATGTGTTTCATCAAGAACAGATCCCAAATGAGATGTGGCTCAAATTAGTGTTACCCAAACTCCCAGAGAAAGCGAAAGCGAAAGAAGTCTACAACACAAAAATGGAGGAGAATCCAGTGCTGACTTTTGATGCTTTGAAAAAGGCAGTTCTTGAGGCTTACAGGATTACTCCAGAAACTTTTCACCAAAAATTACGCAGCTTCAAGAAGGCAGAGGGTATGTCATATTCAGATGTTTGTAATATGTTGAAACAAAATGGGGTGAAATGGTTAGNGAAAGTCAAAACTTTTATTGGTCTCTTTACAAGAGCCAATTAGAATCCAGTGTATCTTCTTACAGACTGACATGTATTTTGTGTCAGCACGACAGCCTGAGAATGGAAACTCCCCTTGTAACCAATCCAATAAAAGGAAAAACACAGAAATAATTCTCAGACTGAAATCCTAAATATTATTGGGTTTCTTTCTCATTCAAACACCTTAATGGCAAAGGACTGAATCTGGACTGTATGTATGTATAACTTCTTGATATCTTTGAGCCAATGAATTGTGCAAATGTTAAGCTTTTACAAGCTTTTTCTTAAGATAGAAATATTTTAAGATCATGTAACTTTGATGTTTTCTATTTATATTAAAGTAAACTTTGCATATATTTTTATAATCCAAAAGTCTCATGTTCCCTTATTATAAATTTATTGTCATTTACAATACTTCCTTTGCTAGCTGGAAAACAATGTGAAGTGTAAACTTATAATACACAATTTGGGAAAAGTGCAGCCCAATTTAGTTTGACTAGTTCAACTAAGCCACATAGCTCACTTTCCCTTTGTGATTTATGAGAAAAAAACACAAAACGTGACACACACATGTGTGATACTGGCCTACATGTAGGCTACAAGCCTAGTAAATATGTAAAGCAAAACATGCAACATGTATGTAATGTTACAATTGAGAACTGTAAAACCCAAATCAGGACTGTAACAATGACCAAACTCCAGGAAGTAGGAACAGTTAAAAAATTGTGTAATGACAACCCTTGCCAGACAGAACCCTATGGAGATGCTAATGGATCTTCATGTTTGCCTGGGTTGACTACGTGAGGAAAGACACAGGCTCATGAGTGGGAAACCCAAGACAAAGAAACCATGCAAGGTACTTAAGCAAAAGTCATTAAGTCAGCTTGGCTATCACTTGGCCAGAGCCACCTTGAGTACTCTCATTTGCATCCTGCATCTTGCCAGCAAGCTAGGCTGGAAACCATGAACTGAGAGAGGGGGACTTCACTTTCTACTAGCAACCCTAAGACTGAAGACCCAGTTGCTTACATGAAGGACTGAAAAGTACTTATGGACCTTTGTAGGGTAAGATACTTATTTAGGAACTCCACCAGTATAGGTTAGGAATGCGTTATATTTACCTTTGATTTCTAATAAACCACTCTATATCAACAATCTTGCTTATGTAATCAATAAACTAACTTCTTATCTTTATGAAGAAGTGTCTGTGTCTAACATTGGAACACAAGTAAGCAACAAGAGTTCTCAAGCTCTTGAGAACCCAAACATTAAAGAGTCTGTAAACAGGAAGGATTGGGCCCTTGAGTGACAGTTGGTGCCGAATGAGAAGGGTTACGCTCAGCTTGTGGACCAATGTGTAGAAAGTAGATGAGCATAGCCAGGTGACTGGAATCCTCTGAGGGGAGTAAATCCCATACCTGCAAAGACTGAAAGTCCCAGGAGTCGGGAACTCAGCTCTGAGAGAGTGGAATAAGCAGATCCTTGAACAGAGTGCCTTGAGTTTGTTGTTTTAGTTTTAATTTCGGGTCAGGGACAGAAACAAAATAGTGGTCCCAAAGCACTTTCATCACCTGAGAAGGTCAGAACTGAGTAGGGAAGTCCGAAAGAGAGGTCTCGAAGCAGATGGGAAAACTGAACAGCAACTGAAGCAGCTGATACGGGAGTTTGAAATGGGCACAAATGGAACGGATGGGAACAGAGCGTGGGTAGAAAATCCCCCTCCAAACCCCTCTCCATCTGACCAGCAACCAGGAGATGGAGATGCGCTGCCAAACCTGCCTCAAAACCCCCTTCCAACCAACTGGCAACCAGGGGGACAAGACTCAAACCCTGAACTCGAGATGGCCAGAATAAGAATGGAGAAGGAGCTCAAATTAGAGCAAATGAGAGCAGATGAAAAGGAAAAATAATGACAAATGCAGTTTGAACTTGAAAAAATGAAATAGGAGGACAAAGAGAGAGAATGAAAACATCAACTGGAATGCCTAATACTGCAGACAGAGGCAGGAATCTAACCCACACAACCCTTTGGAAACAATGCAGGAGGCAGAATTCGGGACTACGCCCCATTGATTCCACTGTACGATGACGGGAATCAATCCCTAGATGATTACTTCACAACCGTGCATCATGTGTTTCATCAAGAACAGATCCCAAATGAGATGTGGCTCAAATTAGTGTTACCCAAACTCCCAGAGAAAGCGAAAGCGAAAGAAGTCTACAACACAAAAATGGAGGAGAATCCAGTGCTGACTTTTGATGCTTTCAAAAAGGTAGTTCTTGAGGCTTACGGGATTACTCCAGAAACTTTTCACCAAAAATTACGCAGCTTCAAGAAGGCAGAGGGTATGTCATATTCAGATGTTTGTAATATGTTGAAACAAAATGGGGTGAAATGGTTAGATGCTTGTGGGACTGGGAATGCCACTAAGGAACAAATTATTAACTCTGTATTGCTTGAACAGTTCTATACCTTGTGTACCCCAAATTTAAAAGCACACCTGCTGAATAAGGAGATCACAAATCTCAAAGAGGCAGGGACAAGGGCTGATGCATTCACCAAAAATGCTATCTTAGCTTATGGGGAAAAGAAACCAAATAATGGGGAAAAATCCAAACAAGGCTTTTACCAGAAACAGAATGGGTACAAAAATCCACAATCTGAACAAGGAAACTTGACCCAGAACAAACGAAACGAGAATGGGGGTGGGGGGAGACAGGGATCACCCAGACTCCAAAGAACACACACCTCCCAATCCTCTACTAATGATTCAAGACAGTGCTATAACTGTAAGCAAACAGGGCATATGGTACGAGACTGCCCCCCAAAAAGGGAGTTTCAGGGCCCTAAAAGACAGTCTGAGGAGATTATTGGGACTGTCAGTGCGAATTTTGTGTCTGTACTTCAACCCGTCCCCAGAGGTGTTGATGATTGCTATATCATTCCTAACCCACACACAGGAGATCAGTTGCTACGAAAACCTGCTAAGGTTAACGGGGTAAACTGTGTGGGGAGATTAGACAATGGGGCACACATGGTTATGGTATGGGAGGACTTGATCCCAAAACATAAAATAAACACTCATAGAAAGGTGGTGGTATCCCTGGCAATGGGAATCAGGGATATTTTGCCCACAGCAACTGTAGATTTAGAATGGGATGGCTCAAAGGGACCCATCCAGGTCGCTGTACTCCCAAGAAAGGCACAAAATGAAATATTGGTAGGGAATGCTATAAAAATGGATGCTGGGATGGAGGGTGGAAAAAGTCCAATCCCAGGAACACAGGAAGCCAGAGAGCAACCCAGGAAGGGAGGGTGGGAGGCAGCAAGACTCAGAGAGACCTAAACAAGTTGAACCTCTACCCCTGGAACATGGGGAGACAGAGAACATCTCTAGTGGAGGGGAAGGTTTACATGAAGGCTTTACAGATCCTGCACCGCAAAGTGTGAACTCCACTCAGGGGCAGGAAAACCCCAAAGCGGAGTCCCCAAACCAGCCAAAATGCAGGGGAGGACAAGACTCAGGGAGTGAACTGCATGTCTCACATGGGGAACTGAAGGGAGTGAAGCCAAAGGGTCAACCTGATTCTGAAGCCCAGGACGTGACACCCCACCTTCCACAGGAGGAACAAAATCCTGCCGAATCAAACCGAGTAACCACCGCAGGGGGAGAGTTAGAGGCTTCAGACACCCCTACTCAACCCAGGGGGTTGCAGAATGGCCTGGAGGTTTGTTGTTCTACCTTAAGAGAAGGTGGGAAGTGGTTAACTGAACCAAAGGGGTTACAGACAAGCCGGGAGGTGGAGGATTCTACCTTAAGAAGAGGTGGGAATGTGCAGGAAACCTTTCCCGGGATGGAGGGGGGGACAATGGGTGTCTCCTCCAAAAGGGATAGAAATGCACCACCCTGTAGTCTTAAAGGGGCAGGAGCATCAGTCTAAGAGTGAACTGTGCGCCTCTGGCTTACCTAAGAAGGAGCAGGGAAACACTGCTGAAGTAGAGACTGGAGGGGAGGAAACAGTTCAGAGTGTCCAGGGTCAAGCCGCTGCACTTGGTAAACGAAATCCTCAAGAGTTTCATGTGGGGAGGTCTAAGGGGACACTTGGGGAGTCTCACGCCCATGTCACAAAGTCAGACTCCCAAGAAGGAGAAATACATGGTTATACGGTCCCAGGGGATCCTGGAGGTACAAACAGAACTTGTGGGCAGGGCACAAGAAAGGCTGCTGACAATAGCCCCTCCACAAAAGCAGTTTTTGGCTTGGTGATTGATTTGAATGCAAAGACATCCACACACAGCACCACAGCCAAAGGAAAAATGTGAATGCCAAACAACAACAGTCTACCCACTGGGAATTACAGCATTGCTCCTGATGAAAAGTGTTTTCAAATGCAGAGTTACACAGACAACACAAGGGGGGTGCTCAGTAGTGTAAAAGGTACCACACTTACTCCAAATTCCCTCTTTTGTCTCCTAATAATACTTCTGATCTACAGTCTGGATAGCCCAGGTAAATCAGACAAAGACATTATGACATGGGGAACAGAAATACAGCCAATAAGAAACAGGCTTCCAGATAATCTGGAAACATGGCCAAAGTTTGTAACTGGGGAACAAAGGTCATTAACATGGGGTTCCCACCCATTTGTCACAGTCTTATGCAAACACCTACAGATGTACCTTGAAGGGCATGGGCCACAGGAACCCCACATGCAACATGGGGCGGAGGGACATAGACACCTCAGGGTATACCCCTACAAGAAAGTGAACCTAGAAACACTGAATCCTGATGATCACTCCACTACAACATGGTGGAAAACACGTGAACATGATAGCCCCACAAGGCTGACAGAGGGTTTGGAAAACCAAAGGTCTAAATTTAATAGGATTCAAACAAATGGAAAGGAGGTAAGGGGGTTGCATATCCCTACACACACCTGTAGGACACACCAGTCTAAGCATGTTACTGGACTCTGTCGTGCCAACTGCACATGCAATCTTATGGGGGGCCTGTCACGGAGGAACAGGAACCCAAATCAGGACTGTAACAATGACCAAACTCCAGGAAGTAGGGACAGTTAAAAGATTGTGTATTGACAACCCTTGCTAGACGGAACCCTATGGAGATGCTAATGGATCTTCATGTTTGCCTGGGTTGACTATGTGAGGAAAGACACAGGCTCATGAGCGGGAAACCTGAGACAAAGAAACTATACAAGGTACTTAAGCAAGGGCCATTAAGCCAGCTTGGCTATCACTTGGCCAGAGCCACCTTGAGCACTCTCATCTGCATCCTGCATCTTGTCAGAAAGCTAGGCTGGAAACCATGAACTGTGAGAGGGGGACTTCGCTTTCTACTAGCAACCCTAAGACTGAAGACCCAGTTGCTTACATGAAGGACTGAAAAGAACTTATGGACCTTTGTAGGGGTAAGATGCTTATTAAGGAACTCCACCAGTATAGGTTAGGAATGCGTTATATTTACCTTTGATTTCTAATAAACCACTCTATATCAACAATCTTGCTTATGTAATCAATANAATAAACACTCATAGAAAGGTGGTGGTATCCCTGGCAATGGGAATCAGGGATATTTTGCCCACAGCAACTGTAGATTTAGAATGGGATGGCTCAAAGGGACCCATCCAGGTCGCTGTACTCCCAAGAAAGGCACAAAATGAAATATTGGTAGGGAATGCTATAAAAATGGATGCTGGGATGGAGGGTGGAAAAAGTCCAATCCCAGGAACACAGGAAGCCAGAGAGCAACCCAGGAAGGGAGGGTGGGAGGCAGCAAGACTCAGAGAGACCTAAACAAGTTGAACCTCTACCCCTGGAACATGGGGAGACAGAGAACATCTCTAGTGGAGGGGAAGGTTTACATGAAGGCTTTACAGATCCTGCACCGCAAAGTGTGAACTCCACTCAGGGGCAGGAAAACCCCAAAGCGGAGTCCCCAAACCAGCCAAAATGCAGGGGAGGACAAGACTCAGGGAGTGAACTGCATGTCTCACATGGGGAACTGAAGGGAGTGAAGCCAAAGGGTCAACCTGATTCTGAAGCCCAGGACGTGACACCCCACCTTCCACAGGAGGAACAAAATCCTGCCGAATCAAACCGAGTAACCACCGCAGGGGGAGAGTTAGAGGCTTCAGACACCCCTACTCAACCCAGGGGGTTGCAGAATGGCCTGGAGGTTTGTTGTTCTACCTTAAGAGAAGGTGGGAAGTGGTTAACTGAACCAAAGGGGTTACAGACAAGCCGGGAGGTGGAGGATTCTACCTTAAGAAGAGGTGGGAATGTGCAGGAAACCTTTCCCGGGATGGAGGGGGGGACAATGGGTGTCTCCTCCAAAAGGGATAGAAATGCACCACCCTGTAGTCTTAAAGGGGCAGGAGCATCAGTCTAAGAGTGAACTGTGCGCCTCTGGCTTACCTAAGAAGGAGCAGGGAAACACTGCTGAAGTAGAGACTGGAGGGGAGGAAACAGTTCAGAGTGTCCAGGGTCAAGCCGCTGCACTTGGTAAACGAAATCCTCAAGAGTTTCATGTGGGGAGGTCTAAGGGGACACTTGGGGAGTCTCACGCCCATGTCACAAAGTCAGACTCCCAAGAAGGAGAAATACATGGTTATACGGTCCCAGGGGATCCTGGAGGTACAAACAGAACTTGTGGGCAGGGCACAAGAAAGGCTGCTGACAATAGCCCCTCCACAAAAGCAGTTTTTGGCTTGGTGATTGATTTGAATGCAAAGACATCCACACACAGCACCACAGCCAAAGGAAAAATGTGAATGCCAAACAACAACAGTCTACCCACTGGGAATTACAGCATTGCTCCTGATGAAAAGTGTTTTCAAATGCAGAGTTACACAGACAACACAAGGGGGGTGCTCAGTAGTGTAAAAGGTACCACACTTACTCCAAATTCCCTCTTTTGTCTCCTAATAATACTTCTGATCTACAGTCTGGATAGCCCAGGTAAATCAGACAAAGACATTATGACATGGGGAACAGAAATACAGCCAATAAGAAACAGGCTTCCAGATAATCTGGAAACATGGCCAAAGTTTGTAACTGGGGAACAAAGGTCATTAACATGGGGTTCCCACCCATTTGTCACAGTCTTATGCAAACACCTACAGATGTACCTTGAAGGGCATGGGCCACAGGAACCCCACATGCAACATGGGGCGGAGGGACATAGACACCTCAGGGTATACCCCTACAAGAAAGTGAACCTAGAAACACTGAATCCTGATGATCACTCCACTACAACATGGTGGAAAACACGTGAACATGATAGCCCCACAAGGCTGACAGAGGGTTTGGAAAACCAAAGGTCTAAATTTAATAGGATTCAAACAAATGGAAAGGAGGTAAGGGGGTTGCATATCCCTACACACACCTGTAGGACACACCAGTCTAAGCATGTTACTGGACTCTGTCGTGCCAACTGCACATGCAATCTTATGGGGGGCCTGTCACGGAGGAACAGGAACCCAAATCAGGACTGTAACAATGACCAAACTCCAGGAAGTAGGGACAGTTAAAAGATTGTGTATTGACAACCCTTGCTAGACGGAACCCTATGGAGATGCTAATGGATCTTCATGTTTGCCTGGGTTGACTATGTGAGGAAAGACACAGGCTCATGAGCGGGAAACCTGAGACAAAGAAACTATACAAGGTACTTAAGCAAGGGCCATTAAGCCAGCTTGGCTATCACTTGGCCAGAGCCACCTTGAGCACTCTCATCTGCATCCTGCATCTTGTCAGAAAGCTAGGCTGGAAACCATGAACTGTGAGAGGGGGACTTCGCTTTCTACTAGCAACCCTAAGACTGAAGACCCAGTTGCTTACATGAAGGACTGAAAAGAACTTATGGACCTTTGTAGGGGTAAGATGCTTATTAAGGAACTCCACCAGTATAGGTTAGGAATGCGTTATATTTACCTTTGATTTCTAATAAACCACTCTATATCAACAATCTTGCTTATGTAATCAATAAACTAACTTCTTATCTTTATGAAGAAGTGTCTGTGTCTAACATTGGAACACAAGTGAGCAACAAGTGTTCTCAAGCTCTTGTGAACCCAAATATTAAAAAGTCTGTAAACGGGAAGAATCAGGCCCTTGAGTGACAAATGGGTTGTCCCTGCGGCAGGCTTGAATCAACCAGAGAAAGAAAACTGATCCAAGTGGGCTGTACGCGAGGGAAACTGAGTAACTCAAACCCGGTAAAGTGGGGGTGCGGACCTCCAACCCGTGGCATGTGATGGTGTGTGTCACTGCACCATCACTCTTTGTCCAGGGGCAGCTCGGGGAATCCCAGCAGTATAAGGATGACCTTCAAGAAGAGCAACTGTTTCACCAACTTGACCCCCAGTCTCAGGCTGTGCGGGGAGCAAATGTCCCCTGCCACAGACAACACCCACTTACTGGGGACACTGGTTGGTGGGCAGGACAGGATACCCTAGGCCACTTTCGACAGGGCCAGGCACACATTGGCTTTGCCAGCCCAGTAGGCCAAGGAATCACTGTTGGGATCAATACATGGCTCCTCATCCAGGTAGGTCTCCACTGCTGCTGAGGCACCATCATACTCCCTCTGGTAGCTCTGGGTGGGGTTCACCTGCCCCACTACTCTCAGCCACGCTGCTTGCCCTTTTTTGCTGGGCCCCATGTTCCCCAGAGTGGCAGGCACACAGGAGGAGCTGCTGGCAGTAGGGCTCCTGCTGCTGCTTCTCATTCTGCTGCTGGTGCTGCTGCTACCACTAGGGCTGGGGGCAGGGATAGACCCAGATGACTGGAAGGGGTCGCTGCTCCCACTCCCACCATCCCCAGGGCTGTCCTGCTGCATGGCCCGCTCTGCCTGCCCTTGATTCTGGGGTCCAGCATTGGTGCCAGAACATATTCCTCCCGGTGCAGGAGCTCATCAAATCACGCACTCAGCCCCGCCTTCAGCTTCCGTACCAGGTCAAGTGCCTCATTGGAGATCTTCCTGCCCGGAGGGCCACAATCCCGCCCCCCGAGAATCTCGTCCAGGTTCCTTTGGAGACTATGGACCAGTGGGGTCACCTGGCTGAGGGTGGCGGTCGAGATGCTCATGGTCTCTGTTATGGCCAGGAATGGTCTCAGAACGAAGACCGTGTGAGCGAGAATCTTCCATTCCTCCCTGTTGTACTCTGGAGGTGCCTCAATGTCTGTCTCCAGTTCCACCTGATGCAGGGTGGCTTTCTGCTCAAGAAGCTGCTCAAGCATCAGGAAGGTGGAATTCCACCTGGTGGAGACATTCTGGATGACCTGGTGCACCGGGGACCCTTGCTCGGCCTGCTTCTCCTGGAGAAGCTCGGTGCTCTTCACGTTCCAGTTGAAGAACCCCGCCAGCTTCCTCCCCCGCTCAACCAGGGAGCTAAGGGTTCCTGGCCAAATTCCCTTATCCCCCAAGCCAAGGGCATCCTTCACCTTCACCACAAGATGGAGGGTGTGTGTGACACAAGGGATGCTTGTGAAGCCCCCGTCATGGACTGCCTTGAGTATATTAGCCACGTTGTCCGTGACCACACACTCTTTTGTGAAGGCCGCACCTGGCGTGACCCACTCCCTCACCATGATGGCCAGGGTTGCCACGAGGTTCCTAGCGGTGTGGGAGCTGTTCATGACTTGTGCCTGAAGCAGGGCCCACCTATACCTTGCTTCAGGACCCCTCCTGCCACTGCCTAGCGCTGCCTCTTGGTCCTGCCACCAGTGTGCAATCGCTGCCAGTTAGGCATGCTGGGTGTTTCTGGAGGACCACAGGTCGGTGGTGAAGTGGACCGTGCCCCCCCACAGCCCCTGCCAGCTGCTCCCTCACCCGCTCCTTCAAAGCCCTGTAGATCTGTGGCACCACAGTCTGACTCAGGGTGGAGTGGGAAGGCAGCTTGAAGTTGGGGGCCAGGAACCCAATCAGCCGCTGGAAGCCCTTGTCCTTCACAACTGAGGACTGCCCATCCAGGGTAAATTATTTCTGCAAACATGCGCTTCGCTTTCTCTTGGAAGCCCGTGCCACGTGTCCTGCCGATGGCCTTGAAAGATCCCCCCACCCCAGCTCCTCCATGGTGAACTGACAGCACTTATGGGGAGGCTCCTGCTGCTGTTCTGCCCCCCTAGCAGGAGGAATACCACTCCTGCTGCTAGAGGCAGCAGTTGGTGCTGGTGCAGGATGCTTGCCCGCTGAAGGAGCTGGGCACCTAGCTGCTGCAGTCAGGAATCCGCTTGCATTCACTTCCCCTGCCTTCCCGCTGAGCAGCAGAGCACTGTAGTATGACTTCAGGAGCCCTGCCATTGCTGTTGTCCCCAGGTTGCTGAGCACCTGCCTATGCTTTACCACCTTTTTGCACACACTGCTCTGCACCTCTCTGGGATCATCTGCCTGCAGCTGCTTAAAATGATCCCAGACTGAGGATTTTTCCCCCCCTCCTGCCTTCTGGTCCACCCCGGGTGATGGACTCCTGCCAGTGCTGTTGGGAGGGGGAGAACTTGGTGGCACTGGTGACACAGCTCTGGGAGGAGGCTCATCCATCGCCTCAGCTGCAGACATCTCCTCTGTTGCACTAGTGTCTGCCTCTTCCTCACTGTCCCCGATCACGCTACCCTTATTGCATCTGCAAAGTCACATCCAGCGGAGCTTTTCCAGGTTGTGAACGGTTTGGTCAGTCCTGCCTATCTCCATCTGGACCTGGAGCAATCCAGTGACCACTCTAACCGGTTCTTGTAGATAAGATCACTCGCATCTGCCACGATTTCGGTTCCACAGTTATTGCAGAGGATCATCTTGGGGCTATGGATGCCCCAGCCTGTCCTGTTTTGCGGGATCTGTTTCAGAAGATGTTGCCTGCAGATGTGTAGTCCCTCTTGGGATCTGTTTGTGCCACCACTTGTGAAAAAGATCTTTGCCCGTCCTGGCTGGTGAAAGCCAGCCATGAGACATTACAGTCGTTGCTGACTGGGGTGGTTAGTGCCTCCCTTCGGGAGGGCAGGGTGCCTGAATTTCTCAAGAAACCATCTCTTGATGCTGATGCTGATGCTCCTGCCAGTTATCGGTCGGTCTCTAACCTTCCCTTTTTAGGGAAGGTTATTGAACGGGCTGTGGCACGGCAGCTCCAAGAACATCTGGACTGCACCAGTTTCCTTGAACTCTGGGTTTCGGCCTGGGTATGGTACGGAGACTGCATAGGTGTCCTTGGTTGACGATCTCCCTCTGGCATTGGACTAGGGTCGTCAGACCTTATTGGTCCTGCTAGACCTTTCGGCTGCGTTCGACACAGTCGATCATGAGTGTTGGTGACTCGCCTGTGGGACCGTGCCGGGATTGGCGGGACCGTCTTGGACTGGTTTCGTTCTTTCCTGGCTGGGAGAACTCACCGGGTGGTCTTGGGGGAGTGTATGTCTTCCCCTCAGGACCTCACGTGTGGAGTCCTGCAGGGTGCCATTCTGTCCCCCCTCTTGTTTAATATCTATATGCAGCCATTAGGGGAGATCATGAGAGGGTGTCAGGACATGCAGTTTCATCAGTATGCTGATGACACTCAGCTCTATCTCTCTTTTTCTATCAACCCAGGCCATGCAGTATCTTTATTTTCCCAGTGCCTGTCGGCAGTGGGGGCTTATATCAGGTTGAACCATCTGCAGCTGAATCCTGACAAGATGGAGGTGATGTTGGTGGGTGAGGGCCTGGCGGGCCTGGGAGTGGTTGAATCTCCTCTTGTGGGGGGAGGGGTCACCCTCCCATGGTCTCACAGGTTCAGAGTCTGGATGTGCTCTTAGATTCACAGCTCATCCTGGAATCTCAGGTTGTGGCCATAATGGGGAGTGCATTTCAGCAGTTACATCTTGTCTGGCGGCTTCAGCCGTATCTCTCAGACTCTGACCTCTCCACTGTCATCCATGCCTTCATCACCTCGAGACTGGATTACTGCATCGCGCTTTACGTGGGCTGCCCGAGAAGCTGGTCCGGAGGCTGCAGCTGGTGCAGAATGCCGTGGCCCATCTCCTTACTGGGGCGGGCCGCAGGGAGCACATGACACCTGTGCGCCGGGCTTTGCACTGGCTTTGTATAAAGCACTAGGCTAGGTCCAAGATGCTGGTTTTGACCTTTAAAGCCCTTCACAGCCTGGGCCCTGCCTATCTGCGGGATCACCTCACTCCCCATTGTTACCCTCAGTTTTGACCTATGTGAGATACGTTTAACAGATTGGCTATAGTCTGAACATATTGGCTTTAGTTTTGACATAAAGGCCTGGACATATTTGGTCTTCTGATAGCTTTTCCCCTGCTTAACTTTTAACCTTGTTAGTTAATGTTTAGGAAAATATGAGTAAGTTCACATTTAGGGAAGTAGAGGCATACACTCGATGAAACATCCTTGTTGCACAAATGGGTTGCAAGATTGAGGTTTAAAACAGTTTGTAAAACAGGATGTTTCATGGGTGGAGGTAACGACTTTAGTTCCCCAATATCTTAACCACAAACGTTGTCATACATTTATAATTTTATGCAGGCATCAACCCTTTTCAACCATGCTATTGGCAGTTAATAATATATGAATTACTTAGCCTGAGTGTGACGTCAGTTTTCTTATAAAAGAGTAAGTCACCAAGGAAATGTTACCTTAGACGCCATGAACACTCTCGTGGTGCTCTTTGGTCACCATGGTGATCCTCTGGTCACATGATCTTCCTTCATCTTTCTTAAGCCTGTATGCCTGGGTAACTATGCTAGTTTTAAGTTTATTATTTTAACCTTTGTACTTTTAATACTTAAAACAATCTTAAGTTTAACTTTAATTCTATCCATGTAACATGTACCTTGAAATACTTTTATATAAACCACTTATTAAGGGTTTATTCTGTTTTGGGGTCTTGTCCCATAGAAAATGTTTTTCTATGTTTTCATAAATATTTTCAATTATATTCTTATTACTAATTATGTGTTTCTCTTTATTTATGTAGTCATTTTAATCTCTCTGGGTATTAGCGTAATTTAGCTGTTTGTCCAAGTTTTGAACCTATGTAATTATTAATTAATTATCAATTAGGAAATGGATCCAAATAAATCAATATTACCTTAAAACCTGGCAACACCATGTGACTGTGCAACCCCTGAAATCATCCATGGGGGCCTTTTTGGAGGTTCCCCAGGCGAGACTGGTGGCCACTGATGTGAGATCTTTTTCGATGGCTGCCCTTGTGCAGTGGAATTCACTCCCAGAGGAGGCTTGGTTGTCCCTCATCCTCCTGTCATTTCGACATTTGTGTAAGACCTGGCTGTTCCGCCAGGCCTTTGATGAGGGGGGTAGGGGGGCTTGGGAGGGAGAGTGAGTTTTATGATTTGTTTTAAAATTTGTAGATTTGTTTTATGTTGTTTGATGCCCTGAGCTCCCTTTGGGCAGGAGGGGTGTGATATAAGTTTTAAATAAAAATAAATAAATAAATAAATAAAATGTCCTGTGACTGTACTGGGACCCTGAGGCTAGACTGCCCATGCCCGCCATGCTGCTAGCACTCTCCCTGTGTTCCCTCTATAGCTGCTAGTACTGCTGCTGCTGCTGCTACTCCTCTCCCTACTGGGGATCAGGCCCTGCCTCTAGCAGCCAGGGTGGGATCCACCAGCTCTAGACTGCTGGGGATCACCTCAACAGTGAGGGGCATTGGTGGCCCTGGAGGAACATCAGAAGCAGCACCAGCACCTACTCCAGCACCAGCACCAGCAGAGGCAAATGCAGCCTGAGCCTCAAGTCCTGCAGGCCTTCCAGTGCCCTGCGTGTCAGTGGAGGGCACTGCCAGGAGGCGTTGCAGAGCAGCCTGGTGCCCTAAAGCAGGCCTGCTGATTTTGGGAGGGGGTTATGTGCTCTGCCTCTGGCTACTGCTGCTGCCTGCTTCTGCTCCCCGTGCACGGCCCCGCCCACCTCTGGCACGTGCCCCATTACCTCCCCTAAGGGCAGTAGATCGGCCTCTCCTTCCCTTCTCCATTTCTCCCACAAAAATAATATTTTTAATTATCTATAATTATATATAAAGTTTTTATTGAAATGTTTTAATCTAATATTATATATATCTATATCTACACTAAATGTAGCCACTACTAAATAATAACTATTCTAAATGCTATGAATGGATTAAGTAGCTCCAACAAACCCTAAAGCTGAATCACTAAACGCTATCTCTATCAGTAAACTTTAAACAAACTCCTATGATCTCAAACCAAAAATATATCTACCTATCTATCTATCGATGTATGGGATGGGGGTTGGGGGGTAATCACAAACAACACAAGGAGAGGTACAAAACTGAAATGAAACCTAAATTAATCTAATAATAATCCTACTCTAAATGAAGCAAAAAACAGGGGAAGGGAAGGGAAGGGAATCACTGGGGATGGAATATATAGGGAAAGGATTCAATGGAGGGGGGAGGGAGGAAGGAAGATTGAATACAGGGAGGGATAAAAACAAAAAATAACAACTAAATCTATCTAAGCTAAG
>QEPC01011113.1:2860492-2872721 GCA_003113815.1 Sphenodon punctatus | reverse complement strand
TGAAATACATACATTACATACTCAATGAGTCTGTACAGTGCATAACACAAGGTTTCAGTTTATGGTTTAAGTTTCATTTCATTACAAAAGTGAAATGAAACTTAAAGCAATCTAAAAATCCTAATCAACACCTGCTGTTCAGGAACAGTGACTAGCTCAGAAGGTGTTGGGAAGTGGGGAGGCAGATAATTAGTTTCGTTTCTTGCAAGCCTCTCCACCCCTGCTACCTGGAAGTCTGCTCCTCAGTGACTGACACCTCCCTGTAATGTTTGACCTTCCAGTGAACCTTTTTTTGCCACCCGAACTCATCCGAACCCGATCCGAACTGACTGAACTGTTCGGCCATTTCGCCGTTCGGTGTTTGGTTTGTTCAGTATGTTTGCGTTCGGGTTTGGGTTCGGGTTCGAGTTCGGTCGTCCGAACAGTTCGAGTTCGGGCCGAACTCCGAACTTCCGAACCACGTTCGCCAATCCCTAATTGCTGCTGCCTGCTGCCACGCCCATGGCACGGCCCCTTCCACCTGTGGCACGTGCCCCATTGCCTCCCCTATGGGCAGCAGGCTGGCCTCTCCTTCAATTCTTCATTTCTCCCTCCAAAATAATGTTGGGTTTTTTGTTTTTTTTAAAAACCCATATCTTTTCTTATTTAATTTTTTAATCTAATATATCTATCTATCTATACTAAATCTAACTGCTATAACTATTCTAAATGCTATTAACTAAATGGAAAATCTATCTAATAAGTACAAAGGCCTACTCCTACAAACACTAAAACTAAACACTAAACGCTATCTCTATCACTAGCTAACTCCTACATCTGTCTGTCTGTCTGTCTGTCTGTCTATCTATGGGATGGAGGATATATATATATATATTCCATCCCTGATTCCCTTACCTTGTTTTTTTTATTCATTTAGAGTAGGATTATTAGACTGATTTAGGTTTCATTTCAGTTTTTTATCCCTCCTTCCTATATATATATAGGAAGATGGAAAGGGTTCAATGGAGGGGGGAGGGAGGAAGGGACATTGAACACAGTGAACACAGGGAGGGGTAAAAACAAAAAATAACACCTAAATATATCTAATCTAAGCTAAATAAATGATAAGATGGAGGTAGATGGGGTGGATGGGTGAAATAGGAGGAGGATTGCAATGGATTGAGGAGAACAAAAACAGCTGGGAAAGGGAACCTTCTGTAACACCTACTTTCAGGAACAGTGACTAGCTCAGAAGGTGTTGGGAAGGGGGGAGGCAATCAGTTTTGTTTCTTGCTGCGCCCACCTCACTGCAATCCCTATTGGCTCCGTGCAGCCTAGCCCGTGGCCAATCGCAGACTGCGAAGCCAGTGGTCTGAGGCGAATAGGGATGTTGATTGGGCAGGCTGGCTGCTACTCCAAGCCTCTCCACCCCTGGTGCCTGGAAGTCTGATTCTCAGCTGACTCCCCCTCCCTGTCATGTTTTGCCTTCCAGTGACATGTTTTTGCCACCCGAACACGATCCAAACTGACCGAACTGTTTGGTCATTTTGGCATTCGGAATCAAGTTTGGTTCAGTCAGTTCATGTTTGTGTTCGTGTTCGGTCATCCGAAGAGGCCGAATTTGGGCTGAACTCCGAACTTCCAAACCGTGTTTGCGCATTCACTCACTAACACCCAGAGCCAGGCTGACCCCAGAACCGTTACTTGACAGCAGTGTAGAGTCTTGGATCCTTGAGCTGTTTGACACCATCCCTGGATCTTTGGTAGTTTGAACCAGGCCAGCATACAATAGGGTGTTTACTGAATTCCAGGAGTTTCGGTACCAGCAGGGTTGGAACACGGGTTTCTGCACCACTGAGTCTCAGATGCTCTCAGGTGTGGGGGGTGGAGGGGCATTGGTTGGTACCATAACAAGTGAAGTTTTGGCCCTGCGCTTTATGAATGGTTTTTACCAGCCAGCTACTGTCAACAGGGGCATTTTCACCAGAAGATTATTTTAAAGCTGATCCTGCGAATGGGACATAATAATGGATAATCCGGTCCCTATCACCCCTCACTTCTGATTAGAATTTGTGACACCCTTCCCTGAGTTTGTTTTGATGTTTTTGAAGTTAATCTCTTTACTGCTGTCATGGGATTGGGGAGTCCACACCCCCACTTTACCGGGATTGAGTGACTCAGTTTCCCTTGCGCACAGTTCTCTTGAATCAGTTCCTCTCACTGGCTAATTCAAGTGTGCCACAATGAAACTTCTTGCCACACAAGGGCCCGATCTTTCCCATTTCCAGACTCTTTACTCTCTGGGTTCGCAAGAGCTTGAGGGCTCTTGCAGCTCACTTGTGTTCCAATATTACACACTAGACCACTTCTTTATAAAGTAAGAAGTATATTTATTGCTTACACAAACAAGATGGTTGAAACAGAGTGTTATTAGAAATCAAAGGTAAATATAACGCATTCCTAACTTATATTGTTGAGTTCCTAAACTATTCATCTTACCCTAGAACAAGTCCATAAGTTCTGGTTTTCTCAGCCATAAGGAAACTGGCTGGGCTCTGCTTCTTTTTTGGCAAAGAGTTAAATCATCTCTCTCCTCATCTTCCCCCAGCCTGTTGCTGACAGGCTCCTCATTCGTATGTAGATGTTCTCTCCAAGAAGCTTTGCAAGAAGTCTCCAAGCAGTCTCTCTTTCCCTCTGGGATCTCTGTCCTTATATAGCATTTTGCTTTCTTTGTCTGGGTTTCCCGGCACCTCGGTGAGCATGGTTCAGGTCATGTCCACAACCCAGGTAAACATGGAAGTTCATTAACATCTCCATAGACTGTCTATCAAGCCAGCTGTTGAATACACTGTTTTGTTATCTCTTGTAGTTCCTGCAGACTTGTGATGTGTGAGAGGCCCAACCTGAGCTGCAATTTGAGTTCTACCGTTCTCAGAGTTGACATTACAAACATGTGGAACCTTTGACATTACACATTTACCAAACATGTAGTGCCATGTTACACGTGTGTGACCCCATGTTTCTCCGTGACAACTGCTGCATTTAAGATTGCTTTCTTTGGGGCTTTCCGTGTGAGTGAACATGTGTCTGAGTCAACGAGGGTCATTACAGGCAGGGTGCTGACCACTGGGGATCTCCAAGTGGATCACCAGACATTGCACTTCCAGATATGGTGTTCTAAAACTGACTAGAGGGGCAAGGGTCAGATGGTCACACTTCAGCGCAGGCACACAAGACTTGTGCCAGGTATGTGTCCCAGAAGAGTACCTCACTGTCTGCCTGGCTCTTCCCAGGGTATTGCTTAGGCATGTGAATGGTTTGCAGCAGACCTTTGGAGTGCATTGAGCCACCTTAATCTGCCTCCCAGGGATTTTGGATTGCATTCTTTTAGAATAGGGGCAGTCAGCTTTGCAGCAGCCTCAAGCTTGCCAGACAAGATATCTGGACGTTGGGGCATTGGCAAGCCCAGGAATTTTAACAATATGTCTGTAATGTGCATTAATAACTGAAATTGTGTAATAAAACAAAAGAGGATTTTGAAGGGAGGGGACTCATTATAACAAGAACTAATATAAAAGTACGTGCACAGCAATTCTATTAAGGAATTATTATTATTATTATTATTATTATTATTATTATTATTATTATTATTTAGGGCTGATCATCATTAGATGCAATGGCGTTGAGCTAAGCAAATGGTAATATATTATAATTATTGTTTAAGTTGTTTGAGATTTGAGATTTGAGATGGGGATTCAGTCTTGGGGTTTGTCAGATTTATGCAATAAGCAAGTTAGGTATTTTTACCTTTTAGGTAGCTTACTTGATAATATGGATGAATTTTATGGATGTAAATGCAATTGTAGTATTTTATGGGTGTTGATATTGTTGATTATGCATTTTTCAATGGCGCTGCCATGCAATAAAATGAAGATGAGAATGGGAACTGAAATTGTTGTATTTATTGCCAGGTGTTTCAAGGGGGTCCCATAGAAGGCTAGTCTGGTTCCTCGGCTACAGTCTCATGTGCTGGGTGGGCAAGACAGCTGGAAAGACGCAGTGCGGAACCCATCTGGACCTCTCAGCAAAACCAGAGATCCTGTGGATGGGCACAGTGGCATACAATGGCAGCAGTTAGTGCCCACCCTTTACAGGGGCCCTCTAGACATGATAGCCACACACCTGTGGAATTATGATTTACTGCAATTAAAGGGGGTTCACTTGATCATTAAGAATAAGAATGATCTGTTAGAGGACAAGAAGCTTTTTTCCCATCACATTAATGATTTGAACCAATCTAGTCGAGCAGATAGTGTGGAACAAAGCAGTTACCTTGAGAAAGTAGATAAGCCGGAATAAATATTAACAGGGACATTGGTAAGCGGATCCGGAGCCACTTTATTACACATCAAAGGATATTGCATAAAACCCCCAAGCTTTATGTCTCAGACATGGTGCACTTGTTAATGGAAGGGGTGGACTGCTACCTCACTGCATTGAAGGCCAAGTTGGTTGAATAACTGGTGTTTAGTTAGGCTTGGTTAGGGGTCGGGATCATCCAGTCTAATAGAGACGGTCCCTTAGTGGCAGAGGTCCATTACTCTTATGCTGTTCTAGCTATAGAACTATGTAGATTTGGGGTTCTCTCCATAAGAGATGGGGAAGTAACACCTGGCACAGAAGCACGGTACGGCAAGCACTGGGGTAGCATCCCTGAGGGGTGATTGGTGAAAGAAGCAAAGAACAGATACAGTCCCAAGTCTTCAGGCACCTGACTTCTTACTCCAATCCAGAAAGAACATTGTCTTTATCACCCACAGCCAGTGGTGTGGGCTGGAGGGGGAGACACTGTTTGTTAAGTAATTGGGGCTGGCACTTGAGGGTATATTTAGGCCAGTTCCTTGACAGTTATGTTTGAACCTGTACTAGACCCAAATTTCCTGAGAAAATTACCCTACCTAGCCTAATTAATTTTGAAAAAGAGTGCAGGGATCTGCGCATGCGTCAGAGCTTAGAAGCTGAAAGCCGCCTGAGCTCCACTCTCCCAAGCTCATTAATTAAGTTTAAAAAAAAAGATTTAGGTGAATTCAAGCCCCAAGAGTAAGGAGGTATGGCTGGCAAGAGTAAACCTTGCCAAAAAATCTCACAGGCAAACGCGCTGGAGCGTTTTTGCCATAAGAAACAGACCATGGAGCAGAGAGGGGAAGAGGAGGGAAACATTGGGATGGCACTGGCACCCGCAGCGCGCAAAGCTGAAACTGACCAGGCTTCATCAGAATCAGAGGCAGAAGGAGGAGGAGAGAGATCCCTTAAGACCCTGCTTGCCCAAATGAAAAAGGAGTTGAAAGCTGACATGAAGCAGATCAAGCAGGCAGTGGACACAGGAAATAAAAGGTTAGAGGGGCTAACTGGCAGGATTGAGGCTGCGGAGGAGCGAATTTCAGCAATGGAAGATCAGTCTCTTAGCAGGCAGGATCAACTAAATAAAGTCAAGGGTGAGACTGCCTTCCTTATGCTTAAGTGTGAGGATTTGGAGAATTGATCCCGCAGGGGAAATCTTAGATTTAATGGAGTTAAAGAGACAGCAGGCTTTGAGAAGGTGAATGAAATAATCTGGGCACTGTTAAAAGAAAACTTCCCAGAATAGGTGCACCTGCACACTGCTGCAATTGAGAGGGCCCACAGAACAGGGAGGCCTGGCAGGAAGGACTTGGATCCCCCCAGACCTATCATTGTGAAATTTGCTGATTAGCAGACAAAAGAAGAGATTTTGAAAAATGCCAGAATTAAAAAGAAGCTGTCATTCAGCAGCAGACTGTGAAGGTGTTCCCTGACTACGCTGCAGAAACAGGAAAAGAATGAAGTGGAACAAGTACTTTGGGCTGCTTATAAAGAGGAATCTGAAACCAAAGCTGATTTTCCCAGCAAAGATGTTGATCACTGACAATGGGATAAAGAAATTCTTTGACAGTACAGAAGATCTGGAGGTTTTTTTGGCTTCTCAACCAGCGGTTCCTAGTGCAAGTGTATAAAGGAGGTGAATCCTGCTCTCAGTTTCTTGCCAGAGGGAAAAGAAGATAAAGCAGAGCAAAGAAGAGGCAAGGAATAAATGAAGAAACAACGGGAACAGAACAGAGGCACTGATCAAAAAACTTGGCGGGAGCTTTAAGAGGAAAAAAAAAACAAAAAACCTGTACTGAGGAGCTAAGGGGAACTGATGTTATATTATTATGTTTGGCTTGAGTCATAAGAAAAATGTACAAAATAATTATAATGAGAGGAGCTGGGGGGGCGGAGAGAAGGGCACACTTGCGGTCTTTTGAGTCAGGTGTAGGCTTTCAGTGGATCCCTAACACAAACAGGGGAAGGAGGATGAGGGGCTGGGATTGGATCCAGGGAAAGGGGGGGAGGTGGGTGGGTAAGCGTAGGAGGGGGAAGGGGGTCACAGTTAAAGGCGAAGGGAGAGAAGAAAGCAGGGGTTCTCATAATAGATTATGGTTAGTGCAAAGGGGTGCATTTTCTTTAAGAGGTGGATACTATGCAGATGACTTGGAACATGATGCAGCCAGACTTCTGGATAAAATCAAAAAGGAAAGGGGTTGTCAGAATTGTAAGTGGCTAAGGGATGGGCTTAGATCCAGACATACCCTGAAAATAATGTATGGCTTATATTAAAACAGTAACAATCAATGTTAGAGGCTTAAAATCCCTGCAGAAGAGAAAAAGAGTGAGGGATTTTTTGAAAGATCAGGGGGCAGATATCTTTTTAATACAAGAAACACATTTACTTGACAAAGATGTCCCCAGATTCGCTATTTCAAAGATAGGAGGCTTATATGCCTCTTGTGCCGAAAGAAAAAAAGCGGGGGTTATAATAGGATTTAGCAAAATAAATAGTTTTGAGGTTGAAAAATGTATTAAGGACAAGGAGAGCAGATTTATTTGTATAACTGGGAGGTTGCAGGGAAAATTGATGACAATAGCAAATATATATGCACCCAATGTGGGGAAGACAGCCTTCTTTAGAGAAACTTTTAAAATAATAGCAGAAGTGGCCAAGGGATGGATTACAATTCACGGAGACTTTAATGCTACTATAACTGATCTAGACCACTCTCGAAGTGGTGGTGAAAATAGGAATAGTAAGGAAATATCCATGCTGTTAGAAAAATATGGATAGGTAGACTTATGAAGATACTTAAATGGGAATGAGAGGGATTATACATTTTTCTCTGTCATACATAACAGCTACACCCGGATTGATCACGTGTTGACTAGCAAAACAGAAGCACACAGAGGGAAAAAATGCTATATAACCCCAGTTGTATTAGCAGACCATAATGCTTTGGTGACAATATTTAAAGATCCAGGTAGTCGAGGCCCTAAATCGTTTAATTGGAGCTTAAATAGGAGATTGCTGAAGAATGGGGAAAATAAAGTCCAGATACAGGAGAACATTGCAGAATGCTTTGCATTAAATACTAATTCAGTTAAATCCCCAGCAGTACTTTGGGAAGCAGCAAAGGTAGTGATAAGGGGCAATTTGATCGCCCAGCAAGCAGAAATTGTCAAGGAAAAAAGACAGGAAAGGAAGGAAACATATGCTAACTTACAAAAGCTGGAGGCGCAAAATAAAATCTCCCCCACTCAAGAATTAAAATTAGAAATAGTTAAAAATAGGGAAAAGATAAATGCTATGGAGCTAGAGAGGACAAAAACACAACTCAGTAAAATAAAATTCTATTTCTATGAAAATAGTAACAGGGCGGGCAAGGCCCTGGTTAGACTAGTTAAAGTAAGGCAGAGGAAAGCACATATAGCTAGGGTGGCCGACAAAAATAATAAATGCTGTATTGAGCTCCCCCAGATAAAGCAGACATTTTTAGATTTTTATAAAGAAATATACTCCACACAAAATCCGAACAAAACAGAAATATGGGGATTTCTAGAGGGAGTAGATTTACCAAATTTAAATATAGATCAAGTGGCTTTCCTGAATGCCCCTATTGAGGAGAAGGACATTCAGGAGGCAATAATAGCGTCAAAAAATAATAAGGCCTCTGGACCGGACCAATTCCCAAATGAATTCTACAAAACCTTTGTGAAAATATTAGGGCCACATCTCACAGTAGTATATAATAATATCTTAACAGAAAGCGAAATGCCGCAGAATTTCTATAATGCAGCAATTATGCTGGTTCTTAAGCCAGGCAGGGATCCAGACCAATGCGGTAGATACCGTCCTATATCCCTGCTGAATACAGATTTTAAGATTCTTTCTACAATATTAGCAGACAGGCTCAAAGCGATAAGTGGAGAAATTATACATATAAATCAAACAGGGTTCATTCCAGGTAGGCAGGGAAGGAACAACATCCGGAAAGAAATTAACGTGATTTATGCTTTAAATAGGCAGCAAAACCCTGCCATGGTAATCTCAGCCAATGCTGAGAAAGTATTTGATTTTGTGGAGCCAAAGTTTTTATTTGAGACCCTGGAGAAGATGGGTTTTGAAGGTAATTTCCTGGGTTGGCTTAGGGCTATTTACAAGAAACCTCAATCCAGTCTTTTAATTAATGGAGAGCTCTCAGAGCCTTTTTTTTTGCAGAGAGGGACTAGGCAAGGTTGCCCCCTGTCTCCCTTATTGTTCAATTTGGTCTTGGAAGTATTGGCAGCAGCAATTAGACAGAACGGGAAAATAGAAGGGGTAAAAATCGGGGGACAAGAAACAAAGCTCTTGCTGTATGCAGATGAGTTATTGGTATATATAATGACTCCTAAGGAGACGTTTCCGGAACTGATGAGAGTGATGGAAAAATTTGGGGAAATCTCTGGGTACTCGATTAATAAAGAAAAATCCTTGCATTAGTTTTCGGAAAGGGGATAGAACAGGAGGAACAACTAAAAAAAATCACCATTTCCAATAAGTGAGTCAGGATTGAAATATTTGGGGGTAACACTAACGAAAAATACAAAAAAATTATACTCTGCCAACTTTCTGCCCTTATTTAAACAACTGAAAGAAGAAGTACGCCCATGGAAAAAAACTGATGGTGTCGTGGCTAGGGAAAATCAATTTGTATAAAATGATGGTGCTCCCCAAACTTTTGTACAAGATGATGGCAATCCCGATCCAGCTCCCAACTTCCTTCTTTAAATTAAGTGATGAGCTTCTGAAGGATATAGTCTGGAATGGGAAAAAGCCAAGGATTAAGAAACAGGTTTTAGTACAACGTAAGGAGAAAGGGGGCTTAAACGTCCCAGACATAAAGCTATATTATATAGCGGCATCACTGGTGGGGCTATATGATTGGTACCACGACGCAGAGGCACCTGAGTGGGCAGTTTTGGAAAAGGAACTCTTAGGGGTGCAGTCATTAAAGGACCTGATTGTAGATCAAGGTAAGGTTCCCAAGGGGATCAAAGCAGACCATCCGTTTGTAGAGAATTTGATTAAGAACTGGGAAACAATTTTTTAAAAATGGGGCTAAGAGAGGAGCTATCCCCCTTTACACCAATTAACTCCATACAAATAAGGGAACGGAGCATAGCCCTGGATATTAGAGCCGCTCTAAAAAAAAGGGGGATAATTAGAATGGAGCAACTATATAGGGGAGGGGAATTTGTATCACCACAAAGGTTACAAGATCTGATGCAAGAGAAAGTCAATATTTTTAGTATTTACAGTTGAGGGGGATGGCTACCTCACCAAAGAATAGGGTAGGCTTAAACAGAGAACCTCGCAAGATAGAGAAGATTCTGTTTAAAAGAAACAAAACTCCAGGTAGACTGGGAAGAATATATAAGGAACTTCAAGAATGAACGTATGGCTCCTCAGTAGATTACATAAAGAAATGGAGGAAGGATCTGAGTATTCCTATAGAGGAGGAGGAGGAAAATAAAATATGGTATCATATGAACAGATGTGTGATCTCCCTGGAGGTCAGGGAAACTCAGATTAAGTTGATTACCAGATACTACCTGACACCAGAAAGAATGAAATTTGCGGAACCAAGTGGCAGAGGGCTTTGCTGGAGGGGATGTGGAGAGACAGGGAGTTATAAGTACTGTTGGTGAGACTGTGGGAAGGTACAGCTCTTTTGGAGCAAGGTCTGGAAATTAATTAATAAAGTAGCGGGGGAGGTGGTACCTTTCAGGTCGGAAACAGCTTTGCTGGGTTTATATCCCAACACAAAATCTATGAAGCTTTGTCAGAATTATTGTAAGATCATCTTTTTAGCAGCCATAAACATCATAGCTAAAAGTTGGAGGTCGGTGGAGGATCTCTCTATGGAAGAACTGCTTCACAGAATATGGTACATGTATACCATGGAGGGGTTCCATGCGGACCTTCATAACAAGATGCAGGACTTTGAAAAGATCTAGGCACCAGTTATCCAAGTCGTGGAGGAGAAGAAAATGGACAAGAACAAACATCAAAGATATTTGGCATTAAATAAATAAATAGAACTTTACTGAAGTCTGTAATAGTGTCACACCTCTAGGATGTTAATGGGGAACCTTTGCTTTCCTTCTCATTTTGTTCAGTTCATAGGGTAAGAGCGTTGTTTGCTGTAACCATTTGAGCAGCAAAGGTAAACCGGCTAGAATTTCTGGAAAGTTCATTTCTGGTTGGTTCTTGTTGTATTCTATTTTGCAAAAATAAAAGTTATATAAAAAGAAAAAGAAAAAAAAAAGAAAAGAAAAGAAAAAGAGTGCAGACGTTAAATCCGTACCTCATTTCGAATTAATCAACAATGCTATCTCTCAGTGATGAACTGAAAGTTTTCTTTGTTGGATGAGATGATGAACAGGACTTGATTAACCATTGTGCTTACTATGCAACAGCCTTCGGACCCTCACCCCCATGCTAGGTAGCACCCATGCTCAAGGGTCACTCAGCATGTGTTCTGTCTCCCTATTAAGCACTGGCAGAGATTGGTACAACAGGGCTGAAATGTAAACTTGATTGACTGTTTGGATTCTACTCCATTGGAGAGGGAAGTGGTACATAGCATACTTCCCTGCCCCTATCCTCCTATTAGTTCCCACTCACTCATTGGCTCCTCATTCTGACTCTTGCACACTCTGGAAATGCATTGGGTGGGGAGCCAAACTTTTATGTGTGAGTGTGTGTTTCTGGCCCTGACGATGATGTAGAAGGAATATCCAGCCCCTCTTCCTCTGCACAAGGGCTAAACAAGGATCCCACAGATGCTACCAAGGTTTCTTTTTTTTTTTTAAATATATTTTTTATTTTTTAGTATCAACAAACATATACAATATGTTCCTTTTACATCATATTCGTTCTTTTGCCATCTCATTTCAGTTTTGTACCTAGACAGCTGCGATATCTTACATTGTTATATCAATTATACAACCACTTGTGTGGATACCCTCAACTTTCCACTTTACTCGATGCACACATCCCCCCCTCCCTCCCATTCCTATCCCACCCTCTTCCCCCCTTTTCCCAGTGGGCTTCTTAGTATATTTCCTTCAGGCACGTCGTGTTGGTGTATTTGTCCATTTTTACGTGTCTTGTCAGCATTGTCCAACATGGAGACCATTTTTCATAAAATTTATCTAACTCATCTTCCAAGCTAGCTGTTATACGCTCCATTGATACCATATAGCATAGTCTTTGCAGCCATGCCAGTCTGGTGAGCCCCTTAGCATGCTTCCATGTTTTAGCTATGGTATGTATCACTGCCAGACATAATTTCTGGCATATTCTGATTTGTGAGACTTTCAAGATTTTGGGGGGATAAGTTCCTAGCAGTGCTATTTCTGGCTGGAACGGGAGATTCACCTCCATCTGCTCATTTATTATGACCCATATCTTCCTCCAGAATGTTTCCACCTTTGGGCATCCCCACCAACAGTGTAAATATGTGCCTCTCTCTCCGCATTCCCTCCAGCAAGTGGGGGAGTACCCTGGTGCTATTATATTTATCCCTTCGGGAGTTAGATACCACCTCTGAATCAGTTTAACCAGAGGCTCTGTCATGTATTTTCAATTATAAACTTAAGATATTATGGCTATCTGTGTTTAAAATGTATTAACTTAGAGCCTTTATATATTAATTTTCTGTTTTAATGTAAGCTTATTTGTAACTTACATCATAGAATTTTAAGATCAGCTTCTGTAACTAGCTAGATCCAAATGGGGCCTCCCAAGCACATTCCTTTGTGTAAAAACTTCCCAAATGACATTTGGCCGTTACCAAGGAAACCACCAAATGGAAGG
>QEPC01011113.1:2702078-2828647 GCA_003113815.1 Sphenodon punctatus | reverse complement strand
GAAACTGTAAGACCTGGCTGTTTGCCCAGGCCTTTGGGAGGGAGGGTGGGTAGGGAGGTTTTAGTCCCCTACCTATTTGTTTTGTGGCCTTGTTAATATTTTAAAATATTTATGATTGTTTTAAATTAATTTTATTGTATTTTTATTATTGTATTTTAATTGATGGAAGCCGCCCCGAGCTGCGTGGCAGGAGGGGCTGGATTAAAATTTATAAAATAAATAAATAAATAAAAATGCGGGAAAAGACCACTGATTTTATGTGACAACTGTAATGATCAGCAAATCAGTGAAACACATACATGCCGCATCTACGGATTTTTGTAGTGGAAGGATTGCAGAATCGCGGGGTACCAGGCGTAATTCTGCGAGGCGCAACATGGGATGCCGAGGTTTGAGGAGGAGCCCCGTCCCAAGACTGCCACTGGCATGGGATGATGTGTGCCACTGCACCATCAACCCATGTCCAGGGACAACTTGGGGAATCCCAGCAGCGGTAGGTTCACCTTAAGTAACAGCAACTGCTCCATCAACTTGGCCCCAAGTCTCAGGCGGTGTGGTGAGCAAATGTCCCCCACCCTGGAGAACACCTGCTCACTGTGGACACTCGTTGGTGGGCTGGACAAGACACCCTTGGCCACACGTTGGTCTTGCTGTCCCAGTAGGCCAAGGGATTGCTGCTGGGATCGATGCATGGCTCCTCATCCAGGTAGGTATCCACTGCTGCTGAGGTGATGTCTTACTCCCTCACATAGCTCTGCTTGGGCACAACCTCCACCACTGCCCTCAGCCACGCTGCCTGCCCTACTGTGCACTGACCCATGCTCCCCAGAGTGCCCTGCACATAAGAACTGCTGCTGCTCTCAATAGGGGTGTTGCTGCTGCTCAGCCTGCTGCTGGTGCTGCTACTGCTAGGTCTGGAGGCAGGGATAGACCCCCACTGGCTCAAAGGGGTGGCTGCTCATACTCCCACCTTCCCCAGGGGCATCCTGCAGCTGCTGCTGCGCATGCTCAAGATCCCGCTCTGCTTGACGGACCCTCTCCACCAGGTCACCCATCCATTGCCCATACAGCACTGTCTGGCATGACATGGTGACCTTGACCCTGGGGTCCAGCATTGTTGCCAAAATGTATCCCTCCCACTGCAGGAGCTCATCGAACTGAGCCTTCAGCCTGCCTTAAGATGCCACACCAGGGCAAGTGCCTCATCCACCAGCTTTCTGCCCTGAGGGTCACAATCCCACCCCTGGAGAATCTCCTCAAGCCTCCTAAGGAGACTCTGGACCATGGGGGTCTCCTGGCTGATGGTGGCCATTGAGGAGCTGATGGTCTCTGTCACAGCCATGTGATCCAGGATCTTCCATTACACCACATTGTACCCTGGAGGTGCCCTGCTGTCTGTCACCATTTGAAACTGATGAAAGGTGACTTTCTGCTCGAGAAGCCGCTCGAGCATCAGGAACATGGAATTTCACCTGGTGGACACATCCTGCACCAGCTTGTGCACTGGGGAGCCTTGTTCTGGCTGCTTCATCTGGATGAGGTCTGTGCAGTTTACGCTCCAGTTAAAGAAACCAGTCAGCTTCCTCACAGGTTTGATCAGGGAGCTAAGGGTGCCTGCCCAAATCCCCTTCTCCCCGAAGCCCAGAGCATCCCTGACCACTAGATGAAGGGTGTGTGCAGTGCAAAGGATGCTGGTGAAGCCCCCCTCGCAGACTGCCATAAATATGTTGACCACGTTGTCTGTCACCACACACCCCTTGGTTAAGGGTGCACCTGGCATGACCCACTCCCTCACCATGGCAGTCAGGGCTGCCTTGATGTTCTGAGAGGGGTGGGGGCCATCCAGTACTTCTGCTTGAAGCTGGGCCCACCTAAACCCTGATCCAGGATCCCTCCTGCCACTGCCAAATGCTGCCTCCAGGTCCTGCCACCAGTGCGCCGTCACTGCCAGGTAGACGTGCTGCACATTCCTAATTGACCACAGTTCTGTGGTGAAGTGGACGGTGGAACCCCAAGCCCCTGCCATCTGCTCTCTCACCCGCTAATTTAAAGCCCTGTACAAGGCTGGCACCACCTGCTGACTCAGGGTGGTGTGCAACGGCAGCTTAAACTGCGGGGCCAGGAAGACAATCAGGTGCCTAAACCCCATGTTCTCAACCACCGAGAAGGGATGTACATCCAGCGCTATCATTTCCCCCAACATGTGCGTCGTTTTTCAATTGAAAGCCATGCCACCCTCCACATCCTGAAGCTGCCGATGGACTTGGCAGCTTCCCCCACCCCAGCTCCTCCATGGTGCACTGGCGCTGCTGCTGCTGCTACTGCTGATGCTGCTGCTGTATGCTGCGGTATTCCCCTAGCAGCAATACTTCTCCTGCTACTAGAGGCAGCTATTTGAGCAGGATGCTTGCTCACTGATGGAGGTGGATGACTGGCTGCTGCAGTTGGGAACCCGCTGGCACCCACTGCCTCAGCCTGCCCGCTTAGCAGCACAGCACTGTGGCATCCCCTCAGGTGCCTCGCCATATCAGTTGTGCCAAGTTTGGTGAGCAACTGCCCATGCTTCACCACCTTCTGGCATATAGTGCACTGTACCTCCCTGGGATCATCCGCCCACACCAACTTAAAATGTGCCTAGATGGAGGATTCCCCCCCCCCTGACCCCCTGACTTCTGGCCTGCACCGGGTGATGCACCACTGAGAAGGCTGCTGGGAGGGGCAGAACATGGTGGCGACACAGCTCTCAGAGGGACAGCCATTGCCTCAGCACCAGACATCTCCTCCGCAGGACTAGTGTCTGCCTCGCTGTCCCCAATCTCAGTGATGTCCCACAAAGGGGAGTACTGGGACCCTGAGGCTGATGGACTGCCCACCATGCTGCTGCCACTCTCCCTGTGCCCCCTGTAGCTGCTGCTGCTGCTGCTACTGCTACTGCTACTGCTCCTCTCCCTGCTGCCTTTGCCCAGGGATTTAGGCCCTGCTTCTAGTAGCTGGGGTGGGATCCACCAGTCCTGGACGACTGGGGAATACCTCAATAATTGGGGTCGGGGACATTGTTGGCCCTGGAGGAACATCTGACACCGAAGCACCTGCACCTGCTCCTGCAGCCGCAGCAGAGACAGCCGCAGCCTCCTGGATTGCAGGTCTTCCAGTGCCCTGTATGGTAGTGGAGGACGTTGGCAGGAGGCACCGCCGAATCACATCCCTAGTGCCACTGCTGGGAGCCTCTGAAGCCTGACTGCCAAAATCAGGCCAGTGAAGTTTGGGGCATGGTAGTAGGCTCAGGCTGCTGTGGTTGCCTGCTGCCACTCGGCAGGCATGGCCCCTGTCACCTCTGTCACGTGCCCCATTGCCTGCCTTACGGGCAGCAGACCGGCTTCTCCTGCTTCCCTTCTTCATTTCTCCCACCCAAAGAATTCACTAGAAGATTTTATATATTTATTCAAATTTGTAATCTAATATTATATATATCAACACTAACTCTAACTGCTATTAACTATTCTAAAACTTATGGAACTAAATGTAATATTATCTAATATCTACAAAGGCCTAGTTCTACAAACACACTATAAAATATTAAAACTGAATCACTACACACTATCTCTATCCATCTCTATAACTAAGCTAACTTCTACATCTATCTATCTATCTATCTATCTATCTATCTATCTACACACAGGGATGGGGGGGAGGGCACAGACAGCTCACACCAAACAACACAGGGAGGGGTACAAAATTGAAAAGAAACCTAAATCAATCTAATACTACTCTAAATAAATCCAAAAACAGGGGAAAGGAATCAGGGATGGAATATATACAGGGAGGAGGGAAGGATTCAATGGAGCGTAGGGAATAAGAACACATGGAGGGGTAAAAAATAAAAATAACACCAAAATCTATCTTATCTAAATAAATGAAACTATGGAGGTAAATGGGTGGAAATGGGTGAAATAGGAAGAGGATGGCAATGGACTGGGAGGAACACAACCTGCTGGGAGAGGGAGAGATCTGAAAACTCCTGCTGACAGGATCATCAGTGGCTAGCTCAGAACAAATTGGAAGGGGGGGAGAGCAATGACTTTTGTTACTTGCTGTGTCCGCCTTACCACAAGCCCCATTGGCTCTGTGCAGCCTAGCCCCATACCAATCGCAGACTGTGAAGCCAGTGTTCTGAGGAAAAGAGGGATGGTAACTGGGCAGGCTGACTGCTAGTCTAAGCCTCTCCACTCCTGGCACCAGAAAGTCTGCTCCTCAGCTGCCCCCCCTTGGCCTGCCAGCCAGTTTTTTCCTGCCCGAACTTATTCAAATGGGGTCTAACTGTTCGGGTCTTTGGGTGTAAGTTCGGCCTGGCCATTCAGTTCAAGCGTCTGAACTGGCTGGGTTCAGGATGGACTCCGAACGTCCGAAACGTGTTCGCACATCCCTACGTATAAGTGTAGAAAGTATTTTACACAGTGTGGAAGGGTGAACATCTACTGTTCAGGACCTGTCCAGTTGCCTCAGAACAACACCTCCAGAAGTTACAGCAAAGGTGATGTGCTTTCACATTGTAGTCTAATAGTATCTTTATGCAACACTTAAAGCCTTAATATGGTTTTTTTTAGGGATGTACAGAGTAACTCTCTTTTTTTTCATTATTACTTTCATTTTCATTTGCAAAATGTCATTCATTTGAGGGAGAGATCTGAAAACTCCTGCTGACAGGATCATCAGTGGCTAGCTCAGAACAAATTGGAAGGGGGGGAGAGCAATGACTTTTGTTACTTGCTGTGTCCGCCTTACCACAAGCCCCATTGGCTCTGTGCAGCCTAGCCCCATACCAATCGCAGACTGTGAAGCCAGTGTTCTGAGGAAAAGAGGGATGGTAACTGGGCAGGCTGACTGCTAGTCTAAGCCTCTCCACTCCTGGCACCAGAAAGTCTGCTCCTCAGCTGCCCCCCCTTGGCCTGCCAGCCAGTTTTTTCCTGCCCAAACTTATTCAAATGGGGTCTAACTGTTCGGGTCTTTGGGTGTAAGTTCGGCCTGGCCATTCAGTTCAAGCGTCTGAACTGGCTGGGTTCAGGATGGACTCCGAACGTCCGAAACGTGTTCGCACATCCCTACGTATAAGTGTAGAAAGTATTTTACACAGTGTGGAAGGGTGAACATCTACTGTTCAGGACCTGTCCAGTTGCCTCAGAACAACACCTCCAGAAGTTACAGCAAAGGTGATGTGCTTTCACATTGTAGTCTAATAGTATCTTTATGCAACACTTAAAGCCTTAATATGGTTTTTTTTAGGGATGTACAGAGTAACTCTCTTTTTTTTCATTATTACTTTCATTTTCATTTGCAAAATGTCATTCATTTTGTTACATTTCGTAAGTCTTTGTTTAATTTTCGTTATTACTTTCATTTTTTATTTCCTTTGGTTTCAATGGAAAATACATCTTTGGATGTAACTTTTTTGTTTTCTATCTACTTTGGATGAAACTTGTCAATATTGTATGCACAATGGAGAGCATTAAAAGAGCACAATTTCAGAAAGATTGGATAAAGGGATCCAATTTTAAATGCAGTTGAAACTTGTTATTTTACAAAATTCTGCATACACATTGATGGTTGTAACAACTTTGGCTCCAATTCGATTTGGATGAAACTTGTAAAGATTATACCCCTCCCAAAGTGTACTATCACTGACAAATTTGAGAAGGATTTAATAAATGGTCCAGATGTTATAAGTGATTTACTTTACTTATAAATGTATTTCTGACTATAACCTCTTTTTATTCCAGCCAGTATACATAAAAATTGGAAGGATTCTATCTAAGATCTCTAGGAGCAACTCTACCAAATATCTGAAAGTTATTATAAATAATCTCAAAGTTATAAGCCTGCACAGCATCTGCAGAGTATGAGTGTATGCCAGGGATTCTCTTAAGTTTGTCACTGTGGTACAAGATGTGTTTGTGATGTCAATTGGCCAGCAGAAATGTCACCTATATATCATTTTGTGCTGTGACCACGTTAAACCCTCTCCCTCACTCGTTACTGGGAAGTTGGGAGCATCTGCTTAGGAAAGAGCCAGTAATGGATTGTCTTATGTCTTTTGTCACAGTGCTGCAGGATGTGATTGTGATGACAATTGGCCAGCCTGGATGTGTGAAACATGTCTACTGATTAATGGGATGCTTCCCTCTGCCCTGCTGCATGAAGTTCCAGTTATGTCCCTTTCTATGCCCACCTCAGAGACACTCAGGATTGCTCCTGAAAAGCTGGAAGCATCAAGTAAGAGAGTCATCCGAGCCAGAGTGACTTTGAAATGTCAAGCCAATTGGCCAGAGGAGATATTTGTCATCTCTGCTGTTTGGCTCGGGCTTCAGTCTGGGTGGGAACCCCAGGTTTATGGGGGTGTCTGTAAAATTACAAAGAATGACCCAGGAGGGACTAGGAGGATGTTGGGCTGCACCCCAGGTGCGTGGGGATTCAATTTATGAAGCTAGCTGAACTCTTGCAGTGAGCTCCTGCATACACATGCACATGCACAAGCACACACACACACACACACACACACACACACACACACACAAAGCCTGCCATCAAAGTCTGAGAAAATGCTCTGAGTAAAGCCAGAACTAACCAAAGACAAAGAGCAGACCGAAAGAACATCAACTTATAGTTATCCTCTATGCCCGCCTTGAAGCCACCACTGGTCTTCCTGTAAAGGTGAAAGCATGCAGTAATTGGCCAGTGAATGTATCTGTCAGTCTGTTGGGCTACTCTCCCTACCTTCTACAGTCCCCTCCTTAGTGCCATGCTTGTCTGAATGGCACTGCATATACTATTTACCTGAATAACAAAAGTCTTCAAGAAGAAAGTTTAATTGCTTATAAAACTTGGAAATTTTTTCAAATATTTCTAAACATTTTCAGAGATGATCCTGAATATATTAGATACAACCTTGCCAAAGTTAATATAAAATGGAAAAGAAAAGGTTACAGCAGAAATTCATTTACAAGTAAATTGCTTATAATATCAGGACCCTTTATTCAATACTTCTGAAATCTGGCAGAGGTAATAACCCTTGAAAGGGGTATACTATTACCAAGTTTCATCTAAATAAGATGGGATACAAAGACATTACAGGCAGGGATGTGTATGCATATGTATGCAAAAGAACAAATTTCAACTGCTTATAACATCAGTTCCCTTTATCCAATCATTCCAAGATTTTGCACACAAAGTGCTTTCCATTCTATGTACTATCCTGCCAAGTGTATCACAAATCAGATAAATAACAAAAACATTACCGATGAAAATATGTTTTTCAGGTTTTCAAGAATAACAAAATTATTTTGTTATTTTTATTTATTATGTTCTTTAATTTTCATTATTCAATAATAAAAATGAAATAGCCCTCTTTAATTTTCATTATTATAATAACAAAAATGAAATGCACACCCTGGCTTGGCTTGTGTGGTGCTGGGTGTTCAGGAACCCTGGTGCTACGCAAAGGAGAGAATGCTTGCTAAAGGGGATGCACCTGTATTTAGCAAGCACCCTTCTCCTTCATGTAGCATCTGGGTTTTTAGCACTGGGAACATGTGTAGGGGTGGCTTGGTTTATGTTCAGCTAGGAACCTGGGCAGGGGGTGTCTTGGTTTGTCGGGGGCTTGAAACCTGGGCAGGAGTTGGTTTGGTTTGTGGGGGGCTGGGAACCTGGGTGGGAGGGGAGTGACTTATTTTGCAATGGGCTGGGAACCTAACGGGGTGGACTTTGCTTTCAGGGGGTTGGCTGCAAAAGAAAAGGATCTGGGGAGAGGACAGAGATCCTGACAGTTTTGGACTTGGGAAGGGGGAGGGACAAGGGAGTTTGGGTCCAATGTTAGGGTACTGAGACCAGGGGTTATGGGACTTGAGAACTGGCAAGGACAAAGGGGTTGTGGTACAAAGGAGGGGGCTAGGTAGGGATGGATATAGAGCTGGTAGGTGAGAATTGAAGGGAACTGGAGGCAGGCCCGGACTTAGGGGCAGGCCCCTAGACCCAGGCCTTGAGTGGCGTTTTCTGGGTGGCGGCAATCCTGGTACCTTTTTTTCCACCCTCTTCCATTCATGACTGGAGGTTGCTGCCCACAGTAGCCTGCTGCCTGGGTCCCCATCCCTCACCTGCCTCTGCCTTCTGCCTGCTAATAGTGCTGCAGGGGCAACATCAGCATGACACCAATCGGACTGGGAGGAAAAGCTTTTTTTTTTACTAACAACTCCTCTCCATGTGAGTAATTAGAAGGTTGTTGCCTTGTTAAGAAGGTTTTTCGAGGTGACTCCTAACATTGTCACAACTGGGTTGTGCATGGCATGCTCACCATATTCAAATAGACCAAATTATACTCAAGCTCCTCTAGTATAAAAAGCACTCTCCCCCTCAGAATGACAATTCCTTTCAACCCATTATAGGAATATAAGGGGAAAATTTAATATGGGGCTGGAAGGGTGGTTGTTGTGAGAATGTTAGGAGTCATCTCAAAGAAATTTGTTTACAAGGCAGCAACCTTCTGTTCTTCTTCAAGTGACTCCTCACAGACCCTTTTTACAAGGCTCAGCCAGGTGGAGGGTCCGTGGGCGCACCAATGCATTGGTGACACCCCCCCGCACCCCGGAAGCAACTGTCATTTCCCCTGGTTGTTCTATGCATGTGGTCAGATGGGGGGTGAATGGGGATGCATGTTAGGCGGACGCGCGCATGCACCCCCACTCATCGTGGGCACATGCACCATGTCATTCACACAGAGCTCCCCCACCCATGAACACACAGTGTGGGGGGTGGGGTTTGGGGACAGAGCTTGGCTTGGTGGCAGCAGCTTGAAAAGGGCCTAGGGGTGCAATATTCCTAAGTCCAGCCGTGACTGGAGGATAAACCAGCAACTGGGTGGGGGTGGGGGTTATGGGACTTGGGAAGGGGAAGGTGGATGGGGTTTGGTATAAGGGCGGGGGCTAGTTTGTTGGGACAGAGACCCAAGGGTTATGGAAATTGGGAAGGGGTAGGGACAAGGGGGTTGATGTAAAAGAGTGGGAGATAGGTCACTGATTTGTAGGCACCAAAAATAATCATATAAATAAAAATAAACCACATTTTAACAAACCCCTTAAAAGATCAAATACTTATTCTCTCAATGTATAATATGATGATAACTAACATAGATATACTGTATACTTTGACTTCAGCAATAATAACCTTTATTTTATATAGCGCCCCCACCATGGCATTCAGAGTGCTTTACATATAACTAATAAACATAATTTTTAACCCTCACAACAAACCTGTGAAGTAGATTAGGCTTAGGACACTATGATTGGCCCAAGGTCACCCAGTAAGTTTCTGGCTAAGTCAAGACTTGAACTTGAACCACCCCCCTGTCCAAGAACCACCCCCCTGTCCAAGTACTACACATTTAATCATTACACCAGACTACATAAAAGTAAATTTACTTTATGCCATTTCTCTCCAAATGTTTAAAGAATAAATTCTTAAATTCAATTAGAATGTCAAATATGGAAACAAAAATTGTTCATGTTAATTTTTATGTAAGTAGTGCTTCAAAATATTAAATGCAACGGTTGCTAACACATTAATAGTGCTTTATGTACCATCTTGGGGTTCCAATCAAGTGGTGATTATAGCTGAGTAAGGGAAGTGCACAAAATATACCTAAATCCATTTGCGCTTGTGTTCTACTTTTGTATCCCCTTTTCTCCTTATCAGCATTACAAAACAACAGGTTGATTTGGAAAATATTGACTGCTTTTAGACATGCACAGTGAACACGCGGCATAAAATCACATTGCGTGTAAATATGCCTCGTGTGGGATTTAGACGTGGCATTTTGTGCGTTAAAGCCAGTCGTGCATTCTTTTAAAGCCGCAAATTAAATACCTCAACAATGAGGTATTTAATTTGCAGCTTTAAAAGAATGCGCAACTGGCTTTAACGTGCAAAATGTCACGTCTGAATCCCACACACGGCATATTTACACGCAGCATGATTTTATGCAGCGTGTTTGCCACGCACATCTAAAACCAGTCATTGTTTATGGACCCCTTAGGTTGTTTTACTGATTCAGTCACAGTTTTACTGAATTTTTGATAACAGGAACAGGAATGCCATTTACTGAGACACTTGCAGAGATGCTGCTGTTGGAAGAGGTTCTGTTTGAGACATATTTGTTGTTTATGCATCCCGTTTTTCCTTACTGACAAACAGATACACACACACACACACACACACACACACAGAGTATATATTTTCTTACGTTTAATTTTGCATAATAGTTAAGTTGCTCTTTATAATACTGCACCGGCAGGAAAAATTCATTGTATTCCTCAAAAAACTTGGAAATTCTATAATCAAAAAATGTTTGATTTAAGAGAGAAGTTAAGGCCCTTAGAAATTAAATCATATTTAATCATGCTCTAAAAAGTATAGAAATTGTAAGTTAAGACTCCTCCCACTTAACTTGCAAGCATTTCAAAAAGCTTGGAAATTTTATCATATTCATGACTATACAGCATCTTTAAAGATGCTGTATAGTCATGAATATGATAGAATTTCCAAACTCTTTGAGGAATACAATGCAATGCAGAAAATTCCCCCTGCTGGTTCAGTATTATAAAGAACAGCGTAAATTATGCAAAATTAAACATAAGAAAATGTATACAGTGTCTGTCTGTCTGTAAGGAAAAATTTGACGCAGAAACAACAAATATGTCTCAAACAGAACCTCTTCTATTGTGCTTGTGAAACCTACTATACTTCTAAATCAGAGAATGTATATAATTTCAAGAATAGCAGGTAGGTTCAATCTGACAGCATTACTTTCCCCAACAGTAGTTACAGGACAAATAAAACCATAAACTCTTTCATCCTCTCAAAACACAATATTATTTCATAGAACATGAAGCATTTTGAATAAACAAAATAAAAATCATTTGAATGAACATACATTATTTTCTCCAAAACCATTGAAGAAGACAAAGGTCAATGCACATAAGAAAATACCACACATCAACATGAGAAAGAAACAACACATGGCAAGACTCTGTTCTTCATAAAGTCTCACTTATCCTTGATAGAAACAGCAGGATCCTAATGCAGCTTCTTATGCAGTGTCCAAAGTGGCTTGTGAGTAATAGTCCTGGGCCAGGGCCTCTTCCACCCCTTCTGGCACAGCCACACTCTTCCAACCCCAGTGCTGGATCCTTCTAGAATGTGCTGAGAACAGCCAAGATTGCTGGGTTTGAGCATGCTCAAACCATGGGAATTGAGATGGGGGGGGGGATTGAGGTGTTTACTCTAATACTGCCCTCTACTGATTAACAACAGAATTTGCTTATAACTATAATTCTTCAAATCTTGCCAAGCCATAATAGTATGGGTTACACTTGCTTGCAACTTAGGCTTCATGCACCCACACTTTGCCTTGGTCCTTCAACCCTAAACCTCTTCCTTTGCATGTTTGGGGCAACAGAGAAGCTGGGGACAGGAGGTATCAGGGGGAAGCAACCCTCTCCTACCCCTATATTCTTTAATTTGGGTTGGGGAGAATAGGACAGCTGAGTACTGTGAGGATGTATATGGGAGAAAGAAGATTTGGTATGCGGGATGTGTACATGCATGTCCCCCACTTCCTCCTCCACCAGGATACCCCTTTGGGAAGTGCCCAGCGCCACTAAGCAAAGAGATCAGGTGTGGGTAGGCAAGATCTCTAACACCAGCCAGCCAGCACAGCTCTCTGCACAGCAGGGTTGGACTGGGCATAGCCCACAGGGGCCAGTGGGGGACCTCCCACTACCCCATCTGCAAGGGCACCCCCTTTAGGAAGCACACAGCCCAGCTCCACTGTGCAAAGGACTCAAGCTGGTGGTGGTGGTGGTGGAGAGTTATCTCAACACAAAAGGCTGGCTGGGCACATCCTAAAGGGGTTACTCTGGCAGAGTGACCAGTAGGAGACCACCCACTACCCCCTCCAATCTCTTCCTCCACCAGGATACCCCCTTTGGGAAGCACCCAGCCCAATCCCACTGTGCAAAGGGCTCAAACGGGGACGGGGAGGGAGATCTCTCACCCCAGCTATCAAAGCACAGTACTCTGCACAGTAGGGCTGAGCGCTTCCCAAAGGGGTTACCCTAGCACTGGGACCAGAGGAGGACCACCCATTGTCTCCTCCTCCAGAGTACCCCCTTGTGGAGCAGTGCTCAGGCACAGATGTCACTAACCGGTGGCAGCTGTTGCCCCCTCTGCCGCCCCCCGCTCTCTCCAGTATCACCTTCATTTGCTCACATCCCTTCCGCTTCTTCCTCTCACCCAACACAGACTGAAAAGCACCCCTCCCACAGTGCTTTCCCTGCCATAAACCAGCCTCTAATCCCCCCTCCCCCTTTTCAATACCTCTATCTGAACCACAAAGTGGCTGAAGTTGATAGGCCGCAGACAGCACAGGCTGAACTGCCCAGCCCTGGCTACAGCTTTTTTGGCTCCCACAACAGGTGAGTGGCTTAATTGAGCATGCATGACATTATGAAGCATCTCATAGAGTAAAATGCAAAATTTGGCTTTTTATAAATTTTAAACCACAAAGTGGATTTGGAAAATTCAAAATGTGACAGGAGCCAGAAAGCAGCTCTGAATTATGTAACGTAAAGAAAGGTCAGACAAATATCACCAAAATAGACTTTCCATATGATATAAAAGGCATCTTAAACCCAGAAATAAAAAATAATTACTGCAGTTTTTAAACTGCTTTAACATTATTTTGTTTTTTTGTCTAATTTGCATGAATTCTGGACAGATTGTAGCCGTGACCAAAGCAATACTCTCTGCCAAAATTCAAACAAATAGGATACATAGTTTTATAAACAATAGAATGTACATGCTTTGTAATGGAGAGTGTGCCGGGTTTAGGATCAGGCCAAGTGTTTTGAAATTTAAAAATGTTCATGCAATCATTTCTTTAGAGGGCTACCTCCTAACTAGGCCTGAAATGAGAAATCTCAATGAGTGCTGCTTCTGTAGTTAGCAGAGAATTCACTGAGATTCACTCACTGTGGAAACTTACCAGCTTTCCTGCTTTTTTTTTGCTATTTCCCATTATTTTTTGCAAGTTGAACACAGCTACCATTGGTGGTCCCAAGAGTAGTATGTGCCCTGCATGACTCCCTGGGGGGGCTGTTGCTGGCTATTGCCATAAAAGTGCTATAGAACTGCCATGAAACTATTGTGAAATTCCCAGAAAATGACAAAAAGTCCCAGAAAGTGATAAAAAGTGGCAAAAGGTTTCAGAAAGTGATAAAACTGATGAAACGTCATGGAAATTGGGGGGCGGGGGAATGGCAGAAGCATGGACTCATTGGAAACTGATGAAGTACCGACGGACACTTGCAAGCACTCCGAAAAGATCCATATTTTCCTTCAGAATGGGAACACTTGGTCTCCTCTCAGACCTACTACTAACTCACTTTAACATCATATACATTCAAACAAACACAAAGGTTAAAGCAAGGCAAGGGGATTAATAGTCTTTGCAAACAGATGGGTTTACTCTGGGGAAGCATCTATTCTGTGGTTCATACTTGTGTGTAGTATTCAGGTGTACTTAAACCCATAGTAGATTATAATATTGCAAGACAGGGAGGTTACTGGGAATTCCCCCAAGGGGTTGTCTGATTGACATGCATGGAAATTTATGTCTGGGGGTTAGAGCAGTCTAATATTATGTTTTTATGTTTTATTGTTAAGTGACTTGTGATGTTTATTGCTATGCTGTGTTTCTGTGTTTTTTGTGTTGTTGCATCTTTTATATGTGATGAATTCATTTTATTATGACTTACAGTTATAACAAATAAACTTTTACTTACTAGAATATAAAATTATTTCTCTCTTAATTTCTCTACTTCTCTTTTTATTAGGATTTGATCCAAGGTCCATACACTTAGTGCACATATATGTGGTGCACACATGGCACATGCAACATATTGTTCGTGGTCCCCACCAGGGTGTGCAAGGCAGACATATAAAAAGCACACAAGCTGTGCATGCATGGTCCTTGTATTGGCCCCTTAGTAAGGAAATATATAGTGGGATTTGTATTCACAGACATTATGTGCATCTTTGGATAGTCCTCCAAATATCTAAATGATATAGGCAATTGAATATCTGACCCAAACAATTCCCTGGGATTTTCCGCCCTGGGGCAGATCATGACAGCAGCACACTGTCGTAACTTGTGTTTTTACCCTTCATCATCTTATGAGAATACACAAATAAGAATATGACACAGAAAAATTGTTTAAATTAGCTGAAACAGTGGATGAATATTAACTCTAATATTTAAATTGGGTTGAAGAGACTTCAAAGCGAGCAACCTACTGAGATGAATGAAAGCAGTTCATGCATCTCAGAAACAAATGCTGCACCTCCTCATCCAATCCTCAGGCAAATCCAGTTGACACAAAGAAGAGGCAGGAATGACCAGCCAGCAAGCCCCATGGGATAGAAGACTAGATGACACCTGTAAATTACAGCTAAGTATAGAACGTGAGGGAGAGCCCCCAATACAATGTTGTTGGTGCTTTTTAAATCAAAGATAACAGAGATCTTGCAAGAACTAAGAGATCTCACAGGCCCTTCTTGTATTCCAAGCACTGATGGCATTGCTGTAATTTGGATTCTCTGTAGCATCATCTAGAGTTTGTCCCTTGGTAAAAAAAATTTTTTTAAATTTCCTTTTAAAAAAGAACTATTTCTCTCACTGTACCTTGCCAAAACTGTAGTATTTATTTACAGCAGTCATACATAGTTGCTCCTTTACAGCAAGAATCTCAAAGGTCCTTTTTAACTGTAATTAGTGCTGTATCACAACATTCCTCTGTGGAAGGCCTTATTATCTCCATTTAAAAGATCTGTGAGACAATACCAGTAAAGAAAAGAACACATATCTTACCCAAGATCGCATAGTGAATCAGTGACAAAGCTTGGAAATGGATGCCAGAATTTAAGACAATAGACTACTTGCTAATAACACTGCTATGTTTTTTTCTTGTTTCTTTCTTTATTATTATTATTATTATTATTATTATTATTATTAATAATAATAATAATAATTATTATTATTATTATTATTATTATTATTTATTTATTAGCAAGCACTCTCCTGTCATTTCGAAAATTATGTAAGATTTGGCTGTTCCGACAGGCCTTTGGCGAGGGGTAGGGGTTGGGTGGGTGGGGTGAGCTGGGGGGAGTGTTTTGTTTTGTTTCCCTGCATAATATGGAATTTTTAATTGTTTTAAATGTTGTATTGTTTTATTATTTGTATAGTTGTTGTTTGCCGCCCCGGGCTGCCCTGTGGGCAGGAGGGGTGGGATACAAATTTTATATAAATAAATAAATAAATGTATATAGCGAAAACAATGTACCTGGTGCTTTACAAATTAATGCAATAGACACGGTCCCTGCCCTAGGGCTTACAATCTGACAGATGGGGGGAGGGGAGACAAAGGAAGGGGAACAGGGAAGAGACAAGGAGTGTAACATTCATGAAGATGCAAGGTCCCAGGTGCACACGCTTGGCTTGGTTACATCAAGTATGATGGCTGGTTCGTCCATGTGGTGAGGATATGAGAACACAGAACTTAGGTAACAGATTGTACTGGATGGAGGGTATTAGCAGGAGTTAGGTGAGGGGAGAAAGGAGTCGGGGAGGGCAGAGCAGAAGAAGTAGGTCTTAAGGAGGGATCTGAAGGTATGAAGGGAGTGGGCAAGGCGGATGTGGGCAGGGAGGGAGTTCCAGGCATGGGGGGCAGCTAGGTAGAAGGGATGAAGGTAGTTAGGGGAGCAGGGAAGGCGTGGGAGGGTGAGAGAGGGGACAGAGGAGGAGAGGAGTTCACAGACTGGAGTACGGAGGGAAATTAGTGCAGAGGGGTAGGGGGGAGCAAGGTTGTGAAGAGCTTTATAGGTGAAAACTAGGAACGTGTGCAGGAGTCATTCAAGAAGGGGGAGCCAGTGAAGAGAGGAGAGGAGGGGCTGTATGTAGTCAAAGCGACAAGTGAGATGGATAACCCTGGCAGCAGAGTTTTGGTCTGAGCTAAGGGAAGAAAGGTGAGAGTGGGGGAGGTCAGTGAGAAGGAGGTTACAGCAATTGAGGTGCGAGATAACCAGGGAATGAACAAGGGTTTGGGCAGAGGAGACAGAGAGAAAAGGGCAAATCTTAGCAATGTTATGGAGGGAGAAGTGACAGGATTTGGCAACAGAGTCGATGTAGGGTTTAAAAGAAAGGGGTGAGTCAAAGATGAAGCCTAAGCTACGGGCTTGGGGGACAGGAAGGATGGTGACCCCGTTGATGAGGATTGACAGGTAAGAGGGAGAGGAAGGATGAGGGGGGAAGATAAGGAGTTCGGTTTTATCCATGTTGAGTTTGAGTTGACATTGAGAAATCCAGGTAGAGATGTCAGAGAGACAGTTGGTGAGGCGAGCTTGAACAGATGGAGAGAGAGAGGGAGTAGAGAGATAGAGTTGAGTGTCATCAGCATTGAGGTGATATTGAAAACCATGGGAGGCAATGAGTTTGCCTATGGACAGGGTATAGATAGAGAAGAGGAGAAGGCCAAGAACAGAGCCTTGGGGAACTCCAACTGAGTGGGAAAGGGAGGAGGAGGTGGAGTTGGCAAGAGGCACATTCAAGGAGCGGTCAGAGAGGTAGGAGGTTAATAATCAGGATAATAATCAGGTTGTGCAGGCTTTGGGGACAAGAGTGAGTATATGTATGAGACACAGGCAACTCAGTGTCTCTCTTAATGTAAACCTTGATACTGCAAGCCTTATTTATAAGAATAGTCCCCATTAAATAGTGCAATTACCCCACCAACATCAGTTCTCAATCTCTAGTTCCCTCCACAGTCCTACAATTAAAGTGCAGAATTTTCACTAAGCCCCTCTCCCAACATTTAATATAATTATTTTATTTTATTTATTATTATTTTATAAACTTTTACCCCGCCCCTGCTGCCATGCAGCTCAGGGCGGCTTCCAACGTTTTAAAATACAATAAAAACAATTAAAACAATTAACAATTGTTCAAATAAACTAAAGAGGTCTGTTCCCCTTGGGAACAACAATGATTTCACCTGTTTGTATGGAAGACGTCAGGCGCCTCTTTGGCCTCAGGTGGTTTCAGTGTGTACTAGCGTTGGAAAGAGAATTCTCAGAAATGGGAATTCCTGTTGAAACCATGATTCCAAATACTGTCTTAATTAAACCAAGAAACTATTGGTATTCAACAAAGGGTGTTAAAGGATATGACTTTGGTCCAGTTCAGCGTGATGCCTGAATGTTTGTTCCAGGCCTGCCAGATGTGAGCCCAGAACAAACCCCTGCCTGGGGTGGCAGCTGGGTGAGAAATGTCGGCTCAGAACAAAGTGGACCCACAGTCCACACCCAGCCTGTAATATGTTAACTCCCAAAGTCTAGATCAACATATCATTTCCCAATTTACCGATGTTTTCTAGAATCCCGTTTACCATTTACCACTTGTCTCCCAATTTCAAATCCTGAAATAATAATGTATTTCTTCTATCTTCTGTGCACTCCAGTGTACCTGGTAATTCCTTGTCACTCATTGGCTGGTGGTACACATATTCCTTTACAAATCTCCAGTCCAGTTGCAGGTTGGTTAAAGGGAAAAAAAGTCTGTTTGTCCATCTCCAATGCAGTCACATCAGTCAGCACCCTCCATCCACTCACTAAGTCACTTTTAGCCAATAATAATAATAATTAATAATAAATAGAATTGAGGCACTTTTTAATTCTCTTTTTGGGCAGGCAGGAGGAGAGGTTAAGGGATGGGCTATTCATGCAGTTATTGGCTCAGAAATGCGGTGAACAACTAACAGACAGAAATTGGAAGTAAAAAGTTACCTTGGATAATTCTGTAAGCAGTAAATGAATGTTAATGGTACACAGTAACGGTAAATGGAAAATTGGTACACTGCAACAGTATCTTGGGTATCTTATCTACCATATTAGTAAATGGTTGGGAAATCAATCCCATTTCTCAAGAAGGTGAAATTACTCGTGAGTAACAATTTAGCTGCTTGTTTCAACCCTAGGGTATTTTCAGACGTGACGAGATTACGCTCAACCACGGTGGAGTCCCATTGGGTGAGCAAGGTCTCGTCACGTCTGTTGGGGGAATGGAAGTCCCCCCCCAGATGTTCACCCCCATCAATCGTGGCGGAGAATCACATGCACCACGCAATCGGCGGTCCCTATGGGGCCGGCCCTGATTGCGTGGTGAATGTGATTCCCCACCGTGATGAAGGGGCCTGTCCCGTCTGAACAGCTACCACGGCCCGGAATCCGCTGCGGGATTCCGGGCCATGGTCAATGCGGGCGGGCAGGTGGGCAGGAGGTGGTGAGGGAGCATGGGGGGGTGGAGCTGTGCATCCACATGTTGCACCATGTGGTCCCACCCCCTCCCCAATTCCCTGCTAGGATCAGTCGGCACGTCTGTTGGACGTGCCAGAGTGATCCTGGCGGGGAATCACCAGGTGATTCCGGGACGGGGTCAATAGGGCACCCATCACGTCCAGTGTCAGCTGGCCCCCTAGGGAAATTGAGGCACTGACCCTTCAAACCTGAGGGCCCGCCACCTCTGCCGTTTGTATTTTTTTTAAAAAAACACGCATCACCACCGCTGCTTCTCACAGTGCCGCAGCAGCCTCCGCCTTTGCTTCAGAGCGGAGGCTGCTGCGGCTCTGTCACATCACTTACTTCCGGGATCCACTCCTGATGAGTGGGTCCCAGAAGGGTCAAAAAAGCTAAGCCCAACCACGTTTTCCATTCAAAATGCGATTTGGGCAGCTGAGCTCCTCTGTCCACAGCATGTATAGGATGTGCTATGGAGGGAGGGGCTAGGGGCTTTCCATTGCGCTCAATGAGTGCAAGGAAAGCTCTCACCAGGGCGCTTGTTGAAAGCGCCCTGGAGAGATGCCTTGGGCCAGGCGCCTGAGGCAGGGAGCAGTGTGCATGCATGCTTGTCCCTGCCTCACATGCTGAAAGAAGAACATGGCTGCCAGAGCACTGTTGGAGAGCACCGCTCTCCAACTGCCTGTCGCCAGGCCAGCTGCTTATTTGACGCTCCCCCCCAGTCTGCTGCTCTGAGTGACAGTGGTGGGGGGGGACGGCAAGACAGGGAACGTGTGTGTGTGTGTTTTTATTTTATTTTAAATTGCCTGTGAGTCCTGCCTCTGTGGAGGAGAGCACCCCATCCTCATAGGCTCCCATTCTCCCCCTAAGGCTGTTCCCCCCCCACCCTGCATCCTCCTCCCCCTAGGTTGTTGATCTTAGGAAGTTAGGTGTCTTCACAATGCTGGAAAGTTTGTGCTTTTGGGTTTATACTTTATTTTTTTAAGCTTGATGTGCATGTAGACTGTGTTTTTCGATGTTAACTCTGGGAACTCCTTGCTGCTGTGTTGTGCCAGTGTTTTCTGTTTTTCCCTGTGTTTTGTGTTTATACATTATTTATTTTAAGCTTGATGTGCATGTAGACTGTGTTTTCTTCCATTCGATGTTAATCCTGGGAACTCCTTACTGCTGGGTTATGCCATGCCACTGGCCTACCATCCCCTTGGCTCTGCCTACCATCCCCCTGGCTCTGCCTACCGTCCCCCTGGCTCCGCCCCTAGACCCGCCGGCCCTGGCCTTACTGCCCCAGTGCCCCTCCAACATCAAAACCCACCAGCTGTCCCTGGTCACGTCTGAAATCACCCCTAGTCTTTACCTATGCACTAGTGGTTCTAGTCAGGCCAACAGTTTAGCTGGGGTAGATTTAGGCTGTCATTGTTATTTGAGGATTGAGATGCCTGACTTTGAGGCTTCTTTCTCCAAGTTCCTGCTGTATTATCAGTCACCCTGTCCTTTCAAACAGCTAACAGCTGTACTTCTCAGAGATTATTCCTCATTCTCTACCAGTTTGATTTTGCTCTCTTCAAGAACTCATCTCTCTATCATCTAAAGGGGACGGGGGTGTGAGGGTGGGTTCCAAAAAGGTGTGCAGCGAGGATTCCTTTCTCCTCCTGCCTGACTTTAAGTGGGAAGACATCATGAAGCTGTGTGTCCAGCATTCCCCATCGTCCCTAGTTGCAGTAGGCATGTCATACTCTGTTCCTCCCCTGTTCCCCTCTGGAATTCCCTCCCGGAGGAAGCTCGCCTGGCCCCAAGCCTTTTAACATTCTGGCAAATTTGCAAGACCTGGCTGTTCGCCCAGGCCTTTTGGGAGGGGGTGGGTGGGTTAGGTTTTTTTTAATCCCCCGTCACCCTATTTATTGTATTTTTATATTATCCTGGACTGTTCTTTGGTGTGTTTTTATATATTTCTATACTTGTATTTTATATTTGTTAGCCACCCTGAGCTGTTTGCAGGAGGGGCAGGATATAAATTGATGAAAATAACTAAAAATAAATAAATTTCATGAGGCAGTACAGTTGGTGTGTGCGTGGGGGGGGGGGTTAAGGCTTTGGGGATATTTAGGGACCACATTGCAACAGAATAACACTACTAATTCATGATCCACTTATACCCCGTTTATTATTCTTGTTCTGCAATGGAACTACAGTCTGTTGTTTGAAGATGATATTCTATATGTACCCTGTATAACACTGCATGACAGGAAATTTGGAAAAGTAACAGTAGACAAAAAGCATGTCTGAAAAATAGAACCATCTCTATACAGAAGGTTAGCCAATATAAAATTAGGTTTCTTTGTGTCTATCCATCTATATACAAATACATGTACATATAGACATGGACTATTATATTATATTATATTATATTATATTATATTATATTATATTATATTATATTATATTATATTATATTATATTATATTATATTATATTATTTCACATGCAATATATAACTTCCTTTATTTCCTATATAATTCCTGACTATAAATAATTTGCAGTGTTAAGAATTTGTTACATTGCATGGGTCAGAATCTTAGTTTAATCTGACTCCTTCAAAAACCAAAATAATTTGCTTTGTTTTGCTTAAAAGTAACAGTTTTGTGATTTTATAAAATGTCCTAAGACTTATTTATGGTTTGTGTTGGGGTTTTTCCCCTATGATGAGATGAGTATTAGATGATAAATCGTTTGTCTAAAAAATCAAACATATAATGGTTCACTAAAACATTTACGCTAATTAATCCACTAGAGAAAAGATCCTGTATACTGCATATAAATAATACATAACTTAATACTAACAGTGAAGAACTTGTGTTGTTTTGCTTTTGTTTTTGTTTTCAAAGTTTAGCTATTCATCTATTAAACTTCTCTGCCCACATTTTAAAATACAGTTCATTTTTCATGCAGGATATTTATCTGTTGTTTTCTCTAATCAGAGATCCCAGAACATAAATGCTTTTCACAATCAAGCTACTACTGAAGCCAGAAAATACTGAAATACAACTTTAGGCTTTTCATTTTTCATCATTAAGTCAAAATTATCTTACAGTTGGAATCATAGAACAAGGAAAAACTATCATTTCGTAATGGACAGTATATGCTTGCAACTAGAACAGAAACAAGCAGCTAAAATGCTTCTCGCAAGAAATTGCATAATATTGAGAAATGGGAAGGAATTCTTGACTGCCTCTTGACACCAGTAGGTATTTCTACACAAGCTGATGGAGCATCATCACCACATAGCCTGATGGCAGGCACACAAAACTACCACGTTTACACAGCGAGTGAAGGAAGCTGGAAGATGAGTGCTTCCCCTCAGTGGATAGCTTCCAAAGATCCTGCCATGGCAGTGGTGAGCTGAGGTGCTAGACAAACGAGTGAATGCCTGGTCCTAACTGGCCTCCCTCCCCTGGCCTGACACATTTCAATCCCAGACATGACGTGGAAGTGAGCAACAGGTGACAACACCCACCACTCAAAGACTTGCTGTGGAGCTCACCACATGGTGGAGCAGAAGGGACCCCAGCACATGGGCAGTCTCACCTTGGCCAGCCCTACATATGGGTAGTGCCCTGATTCTTCAGTGGAATTATTTTAAAAACTCCATGGGAGGCTATAGGCCTCCTGGTCTGATTCTGCAGGTCCATGTCCCCCATCCTCACCATCCTGTACAGAGCTGGGCTGGGTGGGTGGAGCTTCTTTGGTTTGCCTCCCCAGACCTTCCCCAGCCTGCTTGGGCCCAGGAGTCAGTGGCGGCAGCAGCAGACACCCTGAGCACTGCTGCTACCTTCCCTCCCCTCAACCGAACCAATGGTGTTTCTGATCAGGCTGGGCAAGAGGAAGGGCAGTGGCAGCACTCAGGGATCCTGCTGAGTTTACCCCAACTAACGAGGCCCAGTCGGCAGCAGGGAAAATCCTGGTGCAGTCGTTGCGCAGCTAATTCCTATGTTGTTGTGGCGGGTTGAGGGAGTTCCTCCCTCCCCCCAGGATTCCCTCCTCCCTCTTCCTCTGGGCTGGTCTGGGTGGGCTACCTGGGGTTTCCTCCTCCCACCCTCCCTGGCCCACTAGGGTCCCTCTGTCCCTCCTGGAGTCACAACTCACCTGATCTGCAATGGCAGGAGTCTGCACTACTGCTAGCCTCCCCCTTTCAGCCCTGAACATTCTGGCTGCTTTTAAACAAGGAGCGCTGAAGCGCCTCCTCAATGCCGCATTAAAGCAAAGCCGCCGGAAGTGATGTTCTCCCCGTTGCCGGCGGCGGCGGCAGCTGGAGACACGGGGCTTTGGAGCGGCGCGTTCTTAAGCCTGATAATTGAAGTCTTAAGAACGCACCGCTCCAAAGCCCCGTGTCTCCAGCCACCGCCGCCACCGGCAATGGGGAGAATGTCACTTCCAGCGGCTTTGCTTTAATGCGGCGTTGAGGAGGCGCTTCAGCGCTCCTCGTTTAAAAGCAGCCTCTGAGTTCCTGATGAGGTCAAGCTGGGGACAGGGATGCCATCCCGGCTGACATCACAGCATGTAAGCCTCTGATTGGCTTGCATATGAATCACCCATCAATCACTGTGCGCAAGTCAATTAGAGGCTTGCATGCAATGACTGATGGATGACGTAACCACATGCAAGCCAGTCAGAGGCTTACATGCTTTGACGTCACAGGGCAATGGAAATTCCTCAGGGAAATTAGGGATGTGCAAACAGAACGTGGTTCAGATGTTCGGCCATTCAGTCGTTCAGTCTGAAAACCGAGTTCAGGTTTGTTTGTTTGGTTCGGTGGAGTTTGCTTCAGCCGAACATAGCCGAACATTCGAAATAGCGCTATCGGTACCGATAACGATACCAATTTTTTTCCGGTATCGGTATCATTTGGACCTAAGACCACACCTGGTTTCCACCTCTGGTGCAGGAAGTCTGCTCCTATGCTGCCTCCCCATTCCAGTCATGTTTTTCCCACTGGAATGGGCCTTCCAGTCACGTTTTTTCCTGCCCTGATGTCATCCAAACTCACCCAAACATGGCCGAACTGTTCAGTCATTTCCAAGTTTGGTTTGGACATTCGGTTTGGTTGTCCAAACAGACCAAGTTCGATCTGAACTCTGAACATCTGAACTGCGTTTGTACATCCCTACTGGGAATTTCCCTGTGGCCCCAATTCTAAAACTGCAATTGATGGTAGTACATTTTACGCAGAGTCCTGCATATGGGATAAGGCTGCTACACAATGTGTCCTTGGACTTTTCCTAAAGATGTAGTGCATAACAACCAGCTTCTCACCCAGCTTTGGGCAGGGGTACATCTGGTGGTAGCTGTTCACACAATGCACTGCATCACATAGCCCAGCTACCCAAACCAGAATAAACAAAACTCAATTCTTGGTTTCTCGTGTTTCTCAACAAGAATCACATTTCTCGTCTCATTCTTGCAAACAAGAACAAGACAGGAATTTGCTGAATTCTCACTGAGAAACATGAGTAATTGCTTGAAACAAACTACCTGGTGCTGATGGGGGGAGGGAGGGAAGAGGCTGTTCCCTGCCCAACTTTCTTACCTAGTCTGGGGCTGGCACCTGTCTAAACTGATCTCTTGGGGCATTAGATGAATGGGGAAATCTAGCAGATTGACAAATACGTTCTTTAAAAAGTCACATGGGGAGTGTTTATAGGTACTGGAAGTCACCAGCTGCTATTGAAAACAGTTGAACCCGGCAGCTTGCGCAATATTTTTTCAAACCGGATTTGTAAAACTTCGATATCAAGTCCTTTCCAAATGGGAAGGGGAGAACAGGATGAACTCACCTCTTACCTTCAGCTCCCCCCTCCCATATGGAAAGGCCTTCCTCCAACCCAAATTTCATAATACGTACTGCTGCTAGCCAATAGAATGCTAAGATATTAGGTGAGTCTGCCCCATTCCTTCTGCTCTCCCCACTCCCATTCCTGAAAATTTGCCATCAGGAAACTTTCTCCACTGAGAAAGCTGCCAGCCCCAGACAAGAAAAAAACCTCTGGGCCAGGGAACAGTAGCCTTTTTCACACTAAAACTCTAATATTGATAAAATGGGTGTTACATTTTATTATACATATTGCAAGGCACCCATAGAGCACACCTGAAGCCCTGCAATATGTATAATAAAACATAACACCCATTTTATCAGTGTCTGTGTGAAAAGGGCTGGTGTGGCTTCCTCGTCCCTCTACCCTTTAATTTCTCTGGGGGGAAGTGAGAAATCTCACAAAAATCTGAATCAGGGTAGAGATGTCAGTGAGATCTTGACCCTGATTCTCGATTCTCACAAGATATTCTCTTTTCATTCCTAAATGCTACCCAAGGTATGGTAGCCTTCACAGACTGTTTTGTGTGGCTGAACACAAAGTGATTTCTCAAGACTTGAATACCACAAAATACCATCCTAGTTTACCTACATACTGCATATGCCTTTTACAGCATATCATTTACTGCTAATATATTCCTTACTGGTTACCACATTACTGAGGGTACTGTTTTACTTCTGGGTAAATGCTGGCAGCCCTGCCCAGAGAAAAATATCATAAGAGATCCATGGAAAAGGATCAGAGCACCTCAAACTGAAGTGCAGTCAGAGTATAGCATGAATTTGAGGCCAGGATGATAGTGGATTGCAAAGCAAACAGCCCAATCTATGCCCCGCAGAGGCACAGACATGTGCCATCAGCAAACACAGGCTGCCCTACCTAAAGACAAATATAGCTAGAACCAGGGAAAAGGAGCAGAAAACCCCAGATTGGGGGTGTTGTCAGGATGTAGCATTGCTCTTAGGCTAGGACGTCTGAGCACTGAGAATCAGACAGACTAATCCATGAAATTCAGACATGTACATTTAGGGGTGTGCAATCTGTATCATTTTTATTAGTTAGGAAAATGAATGACGTCCCATTAATTTCATGACTAATTTTCATGACTAATGTTAAGAAAATTGATGAAAAAGCAAACAATTGTTGCTTGCTTTCATCTGGTTTTGGAGGTGGGGGATTGTTTAATTATTAAACAATTTAATTATTTTATTTATTAAAAATAATAAGCAAATTACAAATAAATTTGCATGTACAAATTTCCATTAGCGCATGCATAGTGATTTATTTTTTAAAAAAAATTGTAATAAAATAAAATTCACAAAACAAAACAAAACCTGAAAATGGTAGGGGCATTTACAAAAAAAACTGAAAATCAAGGGGGTTTTGTAAATGAAAACAAAAATGAAAATGGATTCTGTGCTTTCTGCACACCGCTATGTGAATTGGCCCCTGGTAAACAGAACTGGCTCCCTCGCCAATCAGAATTGTCCCCTCCAGATTATTGACCCCAAAAGGAAGAATGGAATGCAGTGACAATTGACATCAATATTATACATCAGAATTAGAACTTACTTTACGGCAGAGAGGTAAATGGTATGGCAAACTGGAAAATTGTACAACAAAGCAGTAAGCACCATGTTAGGATCCCAGCAAGAAAACTATCAGTAAAATGAGCATCAAAGGGTAATTTCAGACGTTACAGGATCACAGTCAACCACCCTGAATCACAGTGGATTCAGGGTGGTGGCTGTGATCGCATGAACGTCTGTTTGAGCCCCGCTAGATGTTCACCACGGTGAATTCCTGGCGGGGTTCAAAGGCCGGCCTCAACTCCAGAATCGTGGTTAGCTGAACCACGATCAGGAATGGTAACATCTGTTACCTCACCCCGTTCCTGACCGCGGTCCAGATCACGGTACAGGATCGGGCGTAGCGGCCTGATTGGCCGTTGCACCCACCCATCTCCCCAATGGCAGGCGGCCAGTGGAGCACAAGAGGGTGGGGCTGTGCGGCCACACGTCATGCTGCACAGCTCCTCCCCCTCCCGGATTCCCCTCTGCAATCAGGCTGGCACATCGAAAGAACGGCCAGTCTGATCATGGACCGGGATCCAGAATGGATGCTGATCCAGGGTTCAGCATGGCAGGCCAAAATTACCCCAAATCTCCATTGATATATTCCCGAGTACCAGGAAGCTCATGATTCATTCGAGCCAGTAGCAAGAACTGGGATTTTGACAAGGTTACTCACATTTGCAATACCTCCTTTCAGCCATTTTTTGAACCCTGATCATACTGACTCCTTGATTTATAGGGATCCAAATTGCATCCTATATGTTGTTTTCAAGTACTGTAAAGCTCCAACATGTTGGTCCAAATTCAGCATTGTTTAATGTCTCATCTTATTCCATTGTTGTGAAAGGAGAGGAAAGATAGCTCAAAGGTTAATTAGAGGGGGTAGGAAGACTGCTCTGAAACTTTGGCATGCCAAAGGGTGTTTTTAAATGATATGCTGACACTCATGGCCACCCATTAACCACACATCCAACTGCTCATTTGAAGGTGGTGTGTGGGGATTAACGCTTCCATGAGCCAGGCACTACGGGCCCATGGCCACTCATGGGGCACTAGAGATGTGCGAATGCAGTTCAGAGTTCAGCCAGAACTCAGCCAGTTTGGAATCCTGAACCGGACACCCAAACTGAACGCAGACCCCCCCCCCCAAACAGTTCGGGCAGGTTTGGGTGCGTTTGGGTGTATTTGGGTGGTAAAAAACTGGCTGGCAGGCATAGGGGGGGCAGCTGAGGAGCAGACTTCCTGGCTCCAGGGGTGGAGAGAGGCTTGGACTAGCAGCCAGCTTGCCCAATCACCATCCCTCTTTTCTTCAGACCACTGGCTTGACAGTTTGCAATTCACCATGGGCTAGGCTGCACAGAGTCAATGGGGCTTGTGGTAAGGAAGGTGCAGCGAGTAACAAAAGTAATTTCCCTCCCCCCTTCCAATTCATTCTGAGCTAGCCACTGATCCTGTCAGCAGGCGTTTTCAGAACTCTCCCTCTCCCAGCAGTTTGTGTTCCTCCAAATCCACTGCCATCCTCGTAATATTTCACCCATTTCCACACATTTACCTTCATAGTTTCATTTATTTAGATTAGACTAGATAGATTTAGGTGTTATTGTTATTTTTACCTCTCCCTGTGTTCTTTCTCCCTTCCCTCCATTGAATCCTTCCCTACATCCCTGATTCCCTTCCCATATTTTGGGATTTATTTAGAGTAGGATTAGATTGATTTAGGTTTCATTTCAATTTTCTACCCCTCCCTGTGTTGTTTTGTGTGAGCTGCCTGTGCCCCCCATCCCTGTGTTGTTTGTTTTAAGCTCTCTGTGTTCCCCCCATTCCTCTGTGTGTGTGTGTGTGTGAGTGTGTGTGTGTTTGTGTGTGTATGTATGTGTGTATGTATGTATGTATAATATATATCATCATCATCATCATCATGATCATCATCAAATTTAATTTATCTCCCGCACTCTCCCATTTCCAAATGGCCCAAGGAGGCTTACAACACAAAATAGAATGATACACAATATGCACAATGCACCAAACAATACAAAAATCAGCAGCAGCAGTAACAACCCACCAATTCCGTCCAATTTACATATACAATAAAGTTCTACCCAAATCCCAAACTGATAATTACAAAAATACATCTCCAGCAGTTCTTCTTATATCTATATATTGATATGTAGATATAAGGGAGTCGAGCATGAGTTTATGGTCACCATGGCAACCATGGGCCTGTCCCAGAGGGTCAACGGCCCGACACATCTTGGAGGACATACCTTGGACCTCATCTTTTGCACTGGCCTTGAGGGTGTTCTGTTAATGGGGGAGTTTTCAACTGTGTCCTTGTCATGGATGGATCATTACCTCCTGCAGACTTCCCTTCTAACACATGTCTGCCCCTGGCAGGGTGTGGAACCTATTAGAATTGTCCGTCTCTGGAGGCTGATGGACCCAGTGCGGTTTCTAGGTGCTCTGGGGAGTTACCCTCTGACCTTGACGACTGTCTCATTGATGACCTCGTTAAGCTATGGAATATCTTGCTGATGAAGGCCATCAATCAAACGGCTCCCAGGAGTCCACTGCCCAGGCGGCGGCCTCGCAGGCCCCATTGGTTCTCCGAGAAACTGCGGGTCCTGAAGCAAGAAGGGCGACGGTTGGAGCAACGGTGGAATTGCTCTCGAACTGAAGCCAACAGATTGCAGCATAGAGCTAGTTTTTGAGCCTATGCCATGGCTATGTGAACAGCAAAGAGGCACTTCTTTGTTGCCCTCATATCGTCCGTGAAATCCCGTCCAGTGGAGCTGTTCCAGGTTGTACAGGGGCTGGTCAGTCCAACCTCCCTCAACCTGGGGGTTGAGTCATCTTCCACCTGCTGTGATCTTTTTGCTGATTATTTTGTGGAGAAAATCACTCGTATTCACCAAGACCTTGATGCCACACTTAATGCAATGGAGGAGGTAGGGGTTCTAGAAGCCCCGGCTTGTCCAATTTTGTGGGATTACTTTCAGTCGGTGACATCTGCTGATGTGGTGGGGGTGGTCGAGGCTATTCGAGCCACCTCTTGTGAATTAGATCTTTGCCCGTCCTGGCTGGTTAAGAACTGCCGGGAAACAATAGGGCCATTGCTGGCCATGGTGGTCACAGCTTCCCTGTGGCAGGGCAGAGAGCCGGGCTGTCTCACGGAGGTGGGGGGGGTGTCCTCTGCTCAAGAAGTCATTGCTTGATGCTTACTCCCCTGCCAGTTATCGGCTGTCTCTAAAACTCCCTTTTTAGGGAAAATTATTGAATGGATAGTGGCTCAGTAGCTCCAAGAGAATTTTGTCCTTGTCGGTTATCTTGATTCTTCGCAGTCTGGCTTCCATCTGGGTCATCGCACTGAGACACTGCTTCTGACCTTGGTGGATGATCTCCGCTGTGAAAAGGATCAGGGTGATCGACCCTATTGGTCCTATTAGATCTGGCAGCAGCATTTGATACCGTTGACCACGAGATGTTGGTGACACACCTGCAGGACAGTGCGGGTGTGGGCGGGATCGTTCTTGAATAGTTCCGCTCATTCCTGACTGGAAGAACTCAGCGGGTGGTACTCGGTGATTGTTTTTCATCTTACCAAGATGTGTGGGGTCCCGCAGGGTTCAGTTTTGTCCCCTCTCTTGTTCAGCATGTATATGCAACTGCTTGGCGAGGTGATCAGAGAGTTCGGGGTGAGGTGTCATCAGTATGTGGATGAAACCCAACTGTATCTCATTTTCAACCAACCGAGGCCCAGCTGTCTCAGTGATTACCCGGTGTTTGGCAACTGTGGGGGACTGGATGAGGGCTAACTGACTGCAACTGAATCCTGACAAGATGTAGATGATGCTAGTGGGTAAGTCGGTGGAGCTGACAGCCCTGTCAATTGATGGAGTCTGCCCTCCGCTGACTTCCCAGGTACAGAACCTGGGGGTGGTCCTCAATGCGCAGCTCGGCTTGGGTTCTCAGGTGGAGGCTATGGCGAGGAGAACCTCATACCTTAGGGACCGCCTCGCCCTTCGCGCCCCGGAACGGCTCCTGCGGTCTGCCGGGGGTGCCCTCCTGGAGGTCCCCCGTGTTAAGCGGGGGGCCACGATGGAGCGAGCATTCTCGGTGATAGGGCCGCGGCTGTGGAACTCCCTTCCGGAGGAAGCTCGCCTGGCCCCAAGCCTTTTGACATTTCGGCGGAACTGTAAGACCTGGCTGTTTGCCCAGGCCTTTGGGAGGGAGGGGGGGGGGGGGTGATTTTAATCCCCCGCCCATTTATCTATTTATTACTGTTTTCTAGCCCTGTTTTTTGATGTATTTTATATTTATATTTTAACTGAATTTTAATTGTTTTTATTGTTGTTGTTAGCCGCCCCGAGCTGCATTGCAGGAGGGGGCGGGATATAAATCTGAAAAATAAAATAAATAAAAATAAATTACATCTGGTGTGGCAGCTTTGGCCGCTGGTTTCCATTACAGACCTGGCCACAATCGTTCAAGCTTTTATTACCTCTCGGTTAGACTACTGCAACGCGCTCTACTTGGGGCTACCTATAGTGACAGCTCAGAAGCTAAAGCTGGTGCAGAATGTGGTGGCCCAACTCTCGGTGGAGTTGGGCCCTGGGAGCACATCACACCAGTGCTCCGATCTCTGCACTGGCTGTCAATAGTCTTCTGGGCCCGAGTCAACGTGTTGGCTTTAACCTATAAAGCCTTACATGGCCTGGGCCCTGCTTATTTGGGAGACCGCCTGCCCCGGGTTCAAGATTGGCCCTGCGGTCATCCAGAGTTGCCTTGTTGGAGATCCACCAGGTTTCCCTGGGGGGGGGGGGACCCAAAAATAGGGTGTTCTCAGGGGCTGAGCATTTGGAATTCTCTCCTGGTGGGGGCCTATCTGGCCCCAGACCTCCCAGCCTTCCATGGGAACTGTAAAACCTGGCTTTTCCATCAGGCATTTTGGTGAGGGAGAGGGGTATGGATCAGTGGGTATAGGCAGGGCAGAATGGGTTTTTGTCCCTGTTTTAGGATTATTATGTTTTAAAGTATTTAAAATTGTTTTATATTATATTTATATTTTTACTGTTGTTAGCCACTCTGGGCTGCCTGTGGCAGGAAGAGTGGGTTATACATTTTGTAAAATAAATAAAATAAATAAATAAATACATTCTGCCAACATAAAAAATGTAACTACTTTCTTATCTCCACCCTGCTGTCACCATGGGAAGGCCCACCATCTACCCCCCTGCTCTCACCAGGAGGGATGGTCCTTTCACATACCACATATACATATCCCTCCCCCTCCCACCAAATACAAACTAATCCAGCTCCATCTGCCGGCTTCAACCACCAGACCCCGCCAAAGGTCACTGCCAAAGGGCAAGCCCCTTTGGATGGGCCCCTTCGGCATGGGCTCCTGGCATGGCTGCTGGCACGGCCACCGGCTGCTCTCTGAATTTGAGAGAGTGACCTGGAAGCCATCCTCCCCAAGCCCCGCTCCCTTATTTGGGTTGGAAGTGCCAACATCCTGCCCCAGCTGCCAGCTGGGAGGGAACGTCCCCCAGCCCAGCAGTACATGGGCTCCCGGGAGGGAGGTGTAGAAGACCCCCAACCACAGCATCCATGGTGAGAAGTTTCCAGAGATCACCCCCCAACCACAGTCTCCAAGGGGGAAGGGGTGATGGTACCTGCCCCAGATTTAAGTTCCACAAGGGGGGTGGGCAAAACACATCCCCCGCCAATGCCTCCAAGGGGGAGCAGAACACCAGACATCCCCAAACGCAGTCTCCAAAGGGGGGGGGAGGTGTAGCTCCAACCAAACCCCAAGTCCATCTCCAGCCCCCGGCCCAGCATACCACTTCTGGTTCCGCTGACACTAGCACCATCACCTCTATTTAACTCATCTCTGTCACTGCTCCTCTCCCCCCACACAGACTGGATCGGAGGTGGTTGATGTTACTGCCACCATATCCCATGCTCCAGTGGCTGCTCCCCGAATTTGAGGGAGAAACCCAGAAGCCAGTCTCCCCAAGCCCCACCACCTTACTGGGGCTGGAAGCACCAACATCCTGCCCCAGCTGCCAGCTGGGAGAGAACATCCCCCAGCCTGCTGGTGCAAGGGATCCTGGGAGAGAAGTGTAGAAGAACCCCAACCACAGTGTTCATGGGGGGAAGTTGCCAGAGACCATCCCGGAGCACAGTCTCCAAGGAGGAGGGGGTGATGGTACCTGCCCTCAGATGTAAGTTCCACAAGGCGGGGGGCAGGGAAAACACACCCTCAGCCATTGCCTCCAAAGGGGGAGTGGAATGCCAGACATTCCCAAACACATTGTCCATATAGATATTAGATATTAGATACTATAGATAGATAGTTGTAGGAGTTAGCTTAGTTATAGAGATAGATAGAAATAGTGTGTAGTGATTCAGTTTTAATATTTTTTAGTGCGTTTGGAAAACTAGGCATTTGCAGATATTAGATAATATTCCATTCAGTTCCATGGGTTTTAGAATACTTAATAGCTGTTAGAGTTAGTGTAGATATATATAATATTATATTCCAAATTTGAATAAATAAATGAATAAAAAATATAAAATCTTCCTCTGCATTATTTAGGTGGGATAAATGGAGAAGGGAAGCAGGAGAGGCCAGTCTGCTGCCCATAAGTGTGAGGGGATATGGGGAAAAGGGGGAACCCACAGACCTGGCAATACCCACACACCGGACCCCCACTCAGCGAGGATTCCTGGGAGGGGAAGGTTCTCAAGCTGTTACATGTATAGAAAAAGACCCCTCAGGTTGTAAGGTGGCCTACAAGTTCCCAAAGGGAAACGGCCGTATCATCACAGGGGTGCTGGTACTCAGCAAGCAGCGTGTGCAAACTCCCAACAGGGGGATTAGTCCCTGCTCGCACCACTCTCATCCCCACTCACGCAGTGATAGGTAATAGCTCACCGTGTGTCAGGGGAAGCAGTGCCGGGAAGGGGAAGCACCCCGGGGGGGGAGAGGGGCGGCGGGACTGAGTGAGCCCCAGCACCAGTATTGGGGAAGGGACGGGAAAGGAATGGGGGAATACCGCAAGATAGACAGTGGGTAGTGCCTCAACCTAGCCTGCTCCTAATACCATAGAACAAACCTTGTACCTCTCACACACTCACGCACTCACCTTGCACTCTCCGTTCACTCCTGTGCTCATGCTCTCAACTAAGCCTCTCTAGTCGCCTTGAACTGCACACCAATTCACAACGGGCCAGCTTAACAGCTTCACTGATTGCCGGCACTGGACTGAATGGGACTTTCCCTTAAATTCCCCTAGCTCCACCCCCCACCCTGTGCCCCTGCAGATGTGCTGAACAGCGCAACCTCGGTCCTGGCTCCTCCAATTCACTCTGCAATTGTGCGGAAGCCTCAACTGGTGCCTGAGCCAGAGTGCCTATGTGTGGGTGGGAAGACCCCTCCCCCTCCCCCCTTGGTGGTGCGCTTTTGCTCCCTTCCTGGACTCCTGGTGGTGGTGTTGCCTGCATGCGACTGAGGGCCACCCTAGCCAGGGATCCCCTCCTAACCACCGCCTTACGTATGCAATGGTATGTGTGTCCTGCCTGTCGCTGGGCCCAAGCCCTAACAGCACACACACACCCCAGGGGCCCCGCCACCCCAGCCGAAGACAGCTGGGCCCCAGCCGGGAAGGGTGGCAGGCATGGAAGGCGCGCACCAAACGGGTAGCATGTATGGCCAAAGAAGGTTTCCAGGAGTGATCCACAACCCCATAGCCCTTCCAATCAACTAGGTAGTGCAGCACCCTACAAGATACCTTGGAGTCCAACAGTGCCCGAACTTTGTATTTGGGTTCTCCCTGGACATCACATAAGGGGTGGTGTCTGGAAACAAAGGAGGATGGTGAGGTTTCAAAAGGGAAACATGAAACACTGGGTGGATGCGGAGGTTAATGGGGAGAGTCAGCTGGTAGACCACAGGGTTTAATTGTTGTTGAACAGGGAAGGGTCCCATAAAACGATTATCTAATTTCATGGACAGGTGAAGCAAAGGGTAGTGACGTCTGTCTACCCATACAAGGTCCCCTACCTGATACTGAGGTGCTGGTAACCATCTTTGGTCCGCATGTCATTTGTATTGCTGCCTAGCATGGCGAATCATAGTGAGGGCGTCGGTGTGGCATTTCTGGAGCTGTTGTACTAGGGCTCCCGCTGCTGGCACCTCCACTGCAGGTTCCTCAGGTAGGGCTAACCAAAGGGTGAAAACCATAAGATACATAAAAAGGGGATGAACCTACGGCGGCATGTGGTGCATTGTTAAATGCTAATTTGGCCAGGGGGAGGTATGTAACCCAATCATCTTGGAAGTAGTCCATGTAGCAGTGAAGGTGCTGCTCTAAGATTTTATTGGCTCTCTCCACTTACCCATTAGCTTGTGGGCGATAGGCAGTAGTTAGATGTAATTGTACTCCTACAGCCTTAAACAATGCTCGCCAAAAAGGAGCAATGAACTGCAAGCCTCTTTTGGAGGTAATTGTCAGTGGAAGTCCATGGAGTCTGACCACATTTTGTAAAAAGAGTCAGGCAGTTTGTTGTGCGGTAGGTAACCCCTTACATGGAATAAATTGTCCCATTTTCGTAAACTGGTCAATCAAAAGGATGGCGGTATACCCGTGGGACATTGGGAGTTCGACAATAAAATCCATATTAAGTTTTTGCCATGGAGCTCAAGGTAATGGGGTTAGTTGCAAGAGATCAATAGGTCGTCTTTGGGGAACCTTGGTGCGGTTACAGGTGTGGCACCCTTGCACATATTGCACTGTGTCTTGCCGCATGGTGGCCACAAAAAGTGTTGCCGTAGCAACTGCAGAGTTTGTTGCTGTCCCGGGTGGCCCACCAGTGGGGCATTGTGGTGGGCCCACAGGACCTTTTTGGCAGGCGGCCCGGGGCACTGCGATGATACCCTGGCGCAGCGGCAGCCGCAAAGGTGGGTTTTTTACTATTCCCTGGAGATCAGTATCCCTAGCCGCCCAAGGTCTTGAATTGTTTGGAAGTCAGGGCAGTGGCCATGAAGACTTGGGGGTTCAGGAGGGCTTCGTTATGGGGTGTTGGGTCTGTAGGTGCATCATGATAACGGGACAGTGCATCGGCGAGGATATTCAACTTTTCGGGTCGATAGATGATATGGAAATCCAGATGGGCAAACAAGAGCGCCAATCATGCATGTCGAGGATTTCGAATACATGCTGTCTGAAGATAAATAAGATTCTTATGGTCCGTGATAACCTGGATAGGGTGTCGTGCTCCTTTGAGAAAATGCCTCCACACCTCAAAGGCAAACTTAATTGCTAGCAATTCTCTGTCCAAAATTGTATAATTTTTCTCTGCGACAATCAATTGTTGGGAATAAAAGGCACACAGTAACGGTGGGGTGTCTTGTTCCCTCGATTGCAGTAGCACCCCACCTATGGCCACACTGGAGGCATCGGTTTCCACAATAAAAGGGCATGAAAAATCTGGATGTTGTAGAATAAGTACTCTGGTAAAGACATCTTTCAATTGGTCGAAGGCTTCTTGCTGAACCCAGCCCCACACGTATGGTTGTCCCTTTTTGAGAAGAGAAGTGAGAGGAGTGGTTAGATAAGTGTAATGCAGAATATACTGTCTATAATAATTGATACTTCCCAAAAAGTGTTGGAAAGGTTTTACCTCTGGGGACGCTGGCCAAGCAAGGATGGTGACCACCTTCCCTGGGTCCATTTTTATTCCTCGTGACGATATGATGATTCCCAAAAAGGGGACTTCCTTTTGATGGAAGGCACACTTTCTATTTTGCAGTACAATCAATAATGTCATTACCACTGCAGCACAATACGTACATCACGGATATGTTCTTCCTCATTATGGGAGAAAATAAGAATGTCGTCGAGATATGCCACCACAAACAGATCTAAAATATCATGGAAAATATCATTAATCAGGTGCTGAAATGCTTCAGGTGCATTAGCCAGGCCATAGGGCATAACAAGATACTCGAAATGGCCATACCTGGTACGAAACGCCCTCTTCCATTCATCACCTTGTTTGACTCTGAGCAGATTATAAGCACCTCACAAATCAAGTTTAGTAAAGATTGTTGCCCCTTGGAGCCAATTCTCCAATTCTGAGATAAGCGGCAAGGGATAGGTTTTTTTTACGGTGATGGCATTAAGACCTCTGTTGTTGATGCAGGTGCATAACCCTCCATCCTTTTTAGGTATGAAGGAAAGGGCCTAAAAGGTTGAGGGCCAAATGAGGACTGCCCTATCCAGGGATCCCATCATAACCCCCGCATTGCATATGCGCTGGCATGCGTGTCCTGCCTGTCACTGGGCCCAAGCCCTAACAATAAGGCGGGCAATGGGTCATGTGGCAGAGGTGGCAGGGGGCGTGCCAGCAGAGTGGCAAGCATCAGCAGCAGCACAAGCCCATCATCATGCCCCAAACTGCACCAGCCTGATATTGGTAGTCAGGCTTCAGAGGCTCCCAGCAGTGGCACTACTGGTGTGGTTCAGCATCGCCTCCCACCAACATCCTCCACTGCCACGCAGGGCACTGGAAGGCCTGCAGTCAAGGAGGCTGCAGCTCTCTCTGCTGCAGCTGCAGGAGCAGGTGTAGGTGCTTCAGGGTCAGACATCAGTTGTTCATAATGGGCCACCAATGTCCCCCATTATTCATGTGATCCCCAGTAGTCCAAGGCTGGTGGATCCCACCCTGGATGCTAGAGATAGGACCTTATCCCCGGGCAATGGCAGCAGGGATAGGAGCAGCAGGGGCAGCAGCAGGAGCAGGAGCAGCAGGCAGTTGAGTCCCAGAAGCATCAGTGCACCATGGAGGAGCTGGGGTGGGGGCATCTGCCAAGTCCATAGGCAGCTCCAGGACATGGAGGGCAGTGTGAATTTCAACTGAAATCCATGTGCATGTTGTGGGAAATGATTGTACTCGATGGACAGCCCTTATTGACAGTCAGGGATATGGGGTTTAGGCACCTGATTGGCTTCCTGGCCCCCCAGTTTACGCTGCCCTCATGCACCACCCTGGGTCAGGCTGCCACCAATGCCTAGCAGCCTGCAACGCCTAGCCAAGTAGGGGTGCTACCCACCAAGCCCTGCCTGGGCCTCTGCTGCTGCTTTTCCAATGCCTGGCAACCTGCAATTCCCGGCCGAATAGGGGTGCCAGTCACCAAGCCCTGGCTGGGCCTCTGCCATGGCTCCACCAATCCCAGCCTACAATGCCCAACAAAGTAGGGGTGCCATATTGGCCATACAGAATAATGCATAGGTGCCATAACACAGACTACCCACTCATGGCCACGCACAGAGAACTTGCTGAAAATCCATAGTGCTCTGTGCGAGGCAAGCCAAATAGCTCCACCGATATCAGCCAGCCTTAAACTCCCAGCCAAGTAAGGGTCCCAGCCACCAAGCCTGGGCCTGGTCTCTGCCATGGCTCCACCTATGCCAGCCTGCAATGCCTGGCCAAGTAGGGGTGCCACATGGGCCACACTGCATAACACATAGGTGCCATACCGTAGAGCACCCACTCATGTCCACACACAGAACACTTACTGAAAATCCAGAGTGCTTCATACGTGGCAAGTCGAATAGCTCCACCGATGCCAGCTAGCCTGCAATAGGGATGTGTGAATATGGTTCGGGGGTTTGGCATTCGGACCAAACTCAGGGTGTTCAGGCCATATGCGAACACCCTGAACCCGAACTGTACCCCACCCAAACCAGCCAAACAAAGTTTGAGTTCTGAACCAATTTGGGTGGGGGCAGGGGACAAGGCGGAACCCAGTTTTCCCTCCTCCCTCCAGGCTGCACAGGTGGAAGGGGCAACAGGGCTAACCTCCCCCTCCTGCTAAGCCTCATAAAAAGAAATTATTTTTTTTTAAACCCCCCACCCCAGGGATCACCCTACCTCATGGTGCCAGGGCTACGGCCCTGGGTCCAGTGGTGGCAGCAGTGGACCTGGCGGTTCTCCAGAGCACTTCAGGCCTCTACTAGGCCTTCTGGGTCATGTGACCTGGAAGGCCTAGTAGAGGCCTGAAGTGTTCTGGAGTGCCATCAGACCTGCTGCTGCCACTGCTACATCTGGGATCAAAGCCCCGACACCACCAGGTAGGGTGATCCTTGGGGTGGGGGGGTATAAAAATATATCTTTTAATGAGGATGGGCAGGGTGGGGGAGGGAGGTGAGCCCCAGTGCCCCTTGAATCCACGAAGCCTGGATGGGGGAGTGGGGAGGGAAAAATGGGTTTCCCCCGTCCTGCGCCCAAACATGTTCCATCCCCCGAACAGGTTTGGGCCAAACAGCCTGAACCTAAATGGTTTTGGGGGGGCAAACCCTGAATGTGCTGAACACCGAATCCCCTGAAGTTTGCACACCCCTAGCCTGCAACACCCGGCCAAGTAAGGGTGCCAGCCATGAAGCCCTGGCTTGGCCTCTGCTGCATCTCCACCGATGCCAACCAACCTGCAATGTCCAACTGAGTAGAGGTGTCATATTGGCCATACCACATAATGTATAGGTGGCAGCTGCCATACAGAGCACCCACTCATGGCCACGCACAGAGCGCTTGCCAAAAATCCAGGCAGCCTGAAATGCCTGATTAAGTAAGGGTGCCAGCCAGCAAACCCTGGATGGGCCTCTTCTGCTGCTCTACTGATGGCAGCCAGCCTGAAATGCAACGCCAAGTAGGGGTGCCATACTGGCAATGCCGTATAATGCATAGGTGGCAGGTGCCTTGGAGAGCACCCAATCATGGCCATGCACAGAGCACTCACCAAAAATCCAGGAAGCTTCCAATGCCTGGCCAAGTAAAGGTGCCATCCACCAAGCCCTGGCCGGGCCCTTGTTGCTGCTCCACTGATGCCTGGCAGCTTGCAACACCCGGCTGATTAGGGGTGCCAGTTACCAAGTCCTGGCCGGGCCTCTACCGTTGCTCCACTGATGCCTAGCAGCCTGCAATGCCCGGCCAAGGATGGGTGCCAGCTGCAGTTACTGTGCCCTGGCAATCCAATGTCTGCTGCTGCTGCCGATGCTGTGCCATGGGTTCTGCTGCCAGACAATCCAATGTCTGATACTGCTGCCAATGCTGCCTCTGCTGTGACATCGGTACTGTGCCCAGGCAATCAAATGTCTCCTGCTGTTGCCAATGCTACTTCTGTTGTGCCATGGGTACTGTGTCCCGGCAATCCAGTGTCTGCTACTGGCACCAGTATGGCACCCCCATGGACCAAGTTCTGACCCTGCCTTCCCTGGAAACCCGGGGTGCCAAGCCCCAAACCTTCCCAGTCTCTGCTGCTGCTGCTGTGTATCCGACGGCCTGCCATGCCCCCCACAGGCACCCCTGGAGCGCCCCAAGCCTCCAGGAGGCCAAATTTTACAAATGTTTGAGGGGGTCCAAACTCTGACGGACTGAACCCATGAACCCTAACAAAGTTTTTGGGCTTAAAATCCAAACATCCAAACACCATTCTGTTTGCACATCCCTCGTAGATATGGATATAGATATATAGATGATATAGATATAGATATAGACCCATTTTACACAGACTGTATGGGGGGGGGGTCAGTGTGCACACTGACTCCACCCAGCTCCACTCATCTACACACAATGAGCAACTGCCATTTTTGCCTGTTGCTCTGTGCGTGGGTGATGGGTGGAGATGGGTGTACACACATGTTCATTGGGAGTGCGCATGCATGAACACCCACCCACCTGCTGTGGCTTTTACACGAGACTCATCCTCACATGATCATTTCCCATGTGTGCATGAGTGCATGTGTCTCGTGTAAAAAGGGCTATAGATATAGATATAGATTTTTTTTATATTGTAATAATAAAATAAAAACAAAAAAGAATAAAATAATAAATGAAAACTTAAGCATTAAAAATAGATAATTAAGCATACTATAAACTTAGTAGAGGTTTGGGGAAGAGTGGAGCCTGTCATGATATACAACCAACTAGGGGTGTGCAATTTCATATCAATTTGTTAATTACAAAAGCAGATGGAGTCGCATTCAATTTTTTAAGTAAGCTAACAAAAAAGAACTAATAAACAAATAAAATTAATTTGATTTAATTCACTTTTGTTTTTATTTTTTTGTTTTATTTTATTAAAAATAATAATAAAAAGTTACCATGCATTTATAAAATGGCCACCATGGTCAGAGAATGGAAAAAACCAGCCCCTGTGGTCATTTTGCACATGCACAGAATATTTTTAATTTAATTTTTTGAGAATTTCACGAGATCTCAAACTGTTAGTGAAATTTTCTCGAGATGTTGCTGACAGTTCTCAATTCTTGCGAGAGTCTCACGAGAATGATTATGATTCTCGTTTCAGCCCTACTATAGACTGAACAAATATTGGTCAGTTATTATAGGAAAGCAGTGGGATTTTTCCCTACAATAATAAATATTTACCCTCCAAGTACCTTATTTTCCCTTTTTCTTTTTCAAGTTTGGGGGGCCCTAGTTATCTTCAGTTTTGAACAGTACATCTAAAACATGCAAGAGATTGAATGTTCCTGCTGTCTCTGGCCTGGTCTTTCTGCACTTCTCATTGAGAAGTGAATGAGCTAAACTCTCTTATGCCTCCTATGGAAGCATCACTTCTGTTCTGCTGAGATGATATAAAACTGCATGGAATTCATGAATGGATCTTTGAACACTTCTGGATGAATTCATGGGAAACCACTTGATCTGAAGCAATACAAAATCAACAGCACTGGTATATTGGGCTGATTAAAATGTGTCATCTTCCCTGGCCTGCAGGGGTAAAATTTAATTCAGGAAACTGCACATTTAAAAGACACATGCTTCCTATGGGGTAAATGGAATAGGAGGCCAAGACTGTGGGTCTTTAGCAATTTTCTATTTTATAAATGCAAAGTGCCTTTTGCATATAACCTGCCAAAGCCTCTATCCATTTTAATATATTTTGAATTTTTTGCTGTTGTATTTTGTTGGAAATATGAATCTGGGAGAATTAATCATTGATGCCAAAGAATATATGTACTCCTCTGACTTTTCTCATAAAGATCTACTAAGCGTTGCATGTCTTTCCTGACTGTGTTAGAAAAACTAGTTGTAGATGAATGCTGACATAGCTGTGATAAATCAGTTAGCTGCATTGCTAAGAGAAATTGACAGGGGTATAAATAGCCTTTACAAATTCAGCATAACCTCAGGGCCTGCTTCAGTAAATATCCTCTTAGTAGAGGGGTATTTTTTATTTTTTTTATTTTTTCAAGAAAATGTTGATTTCTCATTTTAAAATGATAGCTTAGAGCCTACTTCAATAAGTGAACTTCTGTAGACAGGGCAATATATTCTATGCTTGATAGAGACCAATAAATGCGTGTATGCATGCATGGATGAATAAATAAATAATTTTAAAAATCTAAAATGAGTGTCTGCTCTGTGCTCCAGTCAGCCTAAGCAGCCATTAAACTATAGACACAAACACTATCTTAAAATACCTGCTTTTAAAACCTAGCCATTCTGCTTCCAAATTAAAATTATAAACCAGTTCTCTGAGCACAATATAAAGTTACTCATGCAAGTCACCAGTTCCTATTTGGAAAGTATTGGAGGTGAGAGAGAAGAAAAAGAAAAAGAAACCTAGGATCTCCCAAATTTTCAAATGATGCTCAAATTTTAATGGTGTATTGTTTTCATGATTTTTATATTTCTTAGTATTTATATTTATATTTACATGTTCTTATTATTCTATTGTTAGACACCTCGAGCTGCCTGAGGTAGGATGGGTGTGGGACATAAAGTGACATACATACATACATACATATATACATACATACATAAATATTTGTTAATACATGTATGTATTATTACATACATGTATGTATGTATTTTTTAATACATAATGTTTTTAAACATGCTGGTTTCTAACTATTAAGGTTGACTCTGTATCTAAGCATGCTGGGTTCTAGCTGATGTAGTCACCTTGCATTTGTAATGTTCATTGGTGAATCAACTAATGCAGTAGTTCAAAAAAACTTTGCCTGCAAGACACTATTTTGGGTGTTTTAAAATGAGCAAGGCTTGAGGTGGAGGTCCATGGCTAGTGAATGGCACAGCTGCAGAGCAGCCACACATGTGGAATGCGTGGGGAGGGATTCTAGCGGGAGGCTCCCAGGGTGACCACCATGGTCATGTAAGCAGCCTCCATGCACTCCTGCTACAACAGACCAGCCCTGCAAAAAAACTCATACAAGCAACCGTTCCCCCTGCCCTCTGCCCGGCAACACCCCCACCACACCAAGCTCCACCCAATGTTCACCCTCTGCCATGACACACAATCACGAACTCTATGGAAACATGAAACCACAGAAACCCCTTCCTGCTGGCAGGGGGAGGCACTGAAGCTGCTGGCAGTTCCAAGCAGCAATGGAGGTGCATACTGGAAAAGACATGCAGGAAGCTGCTGTCTGAGCTTTTGTCCTCCATGACATTGACATTTTCTTCATGTGTTGTGAGGGGAGTTTGTTCTGCTTTGAGTCAATCATGGTATTGTGTTTCGTGCATGTGTCCTATATGAGCTCCCTAGAGAGCTACCAGCAAGGCTTTGGGCAGGACCAGAGGGGAGGTGGCTTGCCATGGACCTGTCTGCTGGTGTGGGTGAGTGCCCCCACACCCTCTTTTGGCTTTTCCCAAATGGCATACTCCAGATTTTTCAGCAGTGCCTCATAAGGATGTGCAAACAGAACTGGGTTTGGATGTTCAGCCGTTCAGTCTGAAAACTTAGTTCGGGTTCATGGGTTCAGTCCCGCAGAGTTTGGACCCACCCCCTCCCATAATGGTTAAAAAATTCAGCCAACTGGAGGCTTGGGGTGCTTCAGGGGTGCCCGTGGGGGCATGGCAGGCCATTTGAGACACAGCAGCAGCAGCAGAGACCAGGAAGGCTTGGCACCCTGGGTTTCCTGGGCAGGCAGAGTGATTGGCCCCTGGGGGTGCCTGTGGGGGCATGGCTGGCTGGCTGAGACTCAGCGGCGGCAGCAGCAGCAGCAGCAGAGGCTGGGAAGGCTTGGGGCTTGGTCTCTGGCACCCCTATTTGGCCAGGCATTGCAGGCTTGCATCCTACTTGCTGGATCTCAACAAGCTCTTTTGCAAAGTGGTCAAGCCTTGCCCGATGGTGAATTACGTGGCCACCCGATAGCAGACATTGGATTGCAAGGGCACAGTACCCACGGTGGAGCAGAGGTAGCAGTGACAGCAGCGGCACACATTCTATTGCCTGCGCACAGTACCCATGGCACAGCAGAGGCAGAATTGGCAGCAGTAGCAGACACTGGATTGCCTGGCCAGAGCTTCGTGGCTGGCACCTCTACTTATCTGGGCGTTGCAGGCTGACAGACATCTGCAAAGTAGCGACAGAGGCCCAGCCAATGTTTGGTGGCAGGCACCGCTACTTGGCCAGGCATTGGAGACTGCCAGGCATCGGTGGCAGCCTGACTCAGGGTGGTGCATGAGGGCAGCTAAAACTGGGGGGCCAGGAAGCCAAACAGGCACCTAAACCTTATCTCCCCGACCACTGAGAGGGCTGCCCATGAAGCACAATTTTTTTCCCCAACATGCACATGGTTTTCAGTTGAAAGCCATGCTGCCCTCCACATCCTGCAGCTGCCGATGGACTTTGCAGCTGCTCCCACCTGAGCTCCTCCATGGTGCACTGACGCTTCTGGACCTTAACTGGCTGCTACTGCTGCTACTTCTGCTGCTACTGCTGCTCCTCTCTCTGCTACCATTGCCTGGGGATCGGGCCATACCTTAGCAGCCAGGGTGGGATCCACCAGCCCTGGACTACTGGGGATCACATGAATAATGGGGGACATTGGTGGCCCATGATGAGCATCTTACCCTGAAGCACCTGCACCTGCTCCTGCAGTCTCAGCAGAGACAGCCATAGCCTCCTGGACTGCAGACCTTCCAGTGTCCTGCGTGGCAGAGGACAACACTGGTATGAGGCAACACTGAATCACACCCCTAGTGCCACTGCTGGGAGCCTCTGAAGCCTGTCTCTGAAAATCAGGCCAGTGCAGTTTGGTGCATAGTCATGGGCTCAGGCTGCTGCTAGTGCCTGCCACTCCACTGCACGTCCCCTGTCACCTCTGCCACATGCCCCATTGCCCACCTAATGGGCAGCAGACCGGCCTCTTCTACTTCCTTTCTCCATTTCTCCCACCCAAAATATATATATAATTTATTCAATTTGGAATATAATATTATATATATCTACACTAACTCTAACTGATATTAAGCATTCTAAAACCTATGGAACTGAATGGAATATTATCTAATATCTACAAAGGCCTAGTCCTACAAACACACTATAAAATATTAAAACTGAATCACTGCATGCTATCTCTATCTATCTCTATAACTAAGTTAACTCCTACAACTATCAGTCTATAGTATCTAATATCTACTCACTCTCTCTGTATATACACAGGGATGCAGGGGGACACAGACAGTTCACAACAAACAACACAGGGAGGGGTACAAAACTGAAATGAAACCTATAATCATGCTAATCCTACTCTAAGTAAATCCAAAAACAGGGGAAGGGAATCAGGGATGGAATATATAAAGGGAGTAGGGAAGGATTCAATGGAGGGGAGGAAGTAAAAACACAGGAAGGGGTAAAAAATAAAAATAACACCTAAATCTATCTAATCTAATCTAAATAAATGAAATTATGGCGGTAAATGTGTGGAAATGGGTGAAATGGATTGGGAGGAACACAAACTGCTGGGAGAGGGAGAGTTCTGAAAACACCTGTTAACAAGATCAGTGGCTAGCTCAGAAAGAATTGAAAGGGGTGGGAGGGCAATGACATTTGTTACTTGCTGCACCCTCCTTAACACAAGTCCCATTGGCTCGGTGCAGCCTAGCCCGTAGCGAATCGCAGACTGCCAAGCCAGTGGTCTGAGGAAAAGAGGGATGGTGATTGGGCAGGCTGGCTGCTACTCCAAGCCTCTCTCCACCCCTGGGGCCAGTATGTCTGCTCCTCAGCTGCCCCCCACCTCACCCCATGCCTGACAGCCAGGTTTTTCCCTCCCGAACTCAGCCGAACTGTTCAGGGGGTTCTGCGTTCTGTTCGGGTGTCCGGTTTGGGCATCCAAACTGGCTTAGTTTGGGCTGAACTCCAAAAGTCCGAACCGCGTTTGCACATCCGTAATATCTATATCTATATCTAGATAGATAGAAAAATAGATATATAAGTATAGATATAGATATAGATATGATGGGTTCCTGCTTTTTTTAATGTTATCGATATGGTGCAGAATAATTTTCTATGGGCAATACTGCATGTCCCTAAAAATACCCTTGTGGCGCTTCTGAGGGCTGAAGTAGGTATTCCGTCAGTAGTGTCTCTAATTAAGTTGGCTCTAATTAAATTTTGGCTTTGTGCTATCAATTCCCTTCAGAATGCGTTTTGTTACTTGGTTTTACAGCTGTTGGGTTGTGGGCCCTGGGAAGATGGTGTGATGCATTTGCTATTTAGCTTAGGGTTTTCTAGCAAGTATCTGCTCACAATGAATGTAACTGCTGCTATAAGCCTGGTCAACCACTGTATTCTTGATCAGGAGTTAAAGGGTGATTTCAGACATGATGAGGCGCTAGTTGCCCTGGCATGTAACCACCGCGGGGATTCCCCGCCAGAATCACACCGGCACGTCCAACAGACATGCTGGCTGATCCTAGAGGGGAATCGGGGAGGGGGCGTGGCGGCATGGGGCAACGTGCGGCCGCATGGCCCTGCCCCCCCACGCTCCCTCGCCACCCACCCTTTGGGGAGACGGGCAGGCACCGCAGCCAATGCGGCTGCAGTGCCCGTCCGAATTGACCACGGACGGAATCCCACCACGGATTCCGGGCCATGGTAGCCATCCAGATGGGATGGGCCCCTTCATCATCGCATTCACCACACGATCTGGGCCGGCCCTGCCTGTTCCGTCGATCACGTGGTGAATGTGCTTCCCCGCTGTGATTGACGGGGGTGAACATCTGGGGGGGAACTTCCGTTCCCCCTTCAGACATGATGAGACCTTTCACGCCCGGTGGGAATCCACCGTGGTTGAGCGTGATCTCGTTACGTCTGAAAATACCCAAGATTCCTTGAGATGACACTAAATTTTATTCTCAGAAAATATCTCCCATTTTTGTGTCTTTTCATCTGGAGACTAAAGGTGCTCTTTACTTGTCCCAGTTGAACATCTGGAAGTTTAAGCATGTCTTCACCTGGACTAGGTTCAATTTGTTTCCCTCAGCTGTCACCAAGGGCACAGTGAAGAAGGTTTTATATGACCAAATAGTTTGTAGGGGATGTCAGCTGGAGGTGATGGAATCCATGGCCCATATAGTGTTTGACTGCCCACTGTATGCTGACTCTATATGCGGCCCTGAAGTCAATATGAGGCCCTTGGTTTTTTTTATGCAAGGCCATGATTTGTTTGTTACCCTGAAAATGGCCAATTTTTTCAGATATTAAAGATATTTTTTTAAAAGTTAAGGATGGAGGTTAGTGTTATCTATGGATATATTAAATTCTGTTAATGTGTTTTTATTTCTTTTACTATGTATTATGTGCAGAAAATTGTGATAGCCTGTGGCTATAGCAATAAATTTACTTCCTGGCACTAGTACTGGTAGATATAGATATAGATATTGAAATAGCCTGACTGTACAAAGAACAATCTGTGTTCTCATATTATGATTGATCAAATGGGTGGCTAACTTGAGATGTACATTTTCAGAAATCTTTTCTCAACAATTTTTTCCCTAATCTGAAAGCTGAGAAACCATCATAGTTTAAACCATTGTGATAAGCACAGTAAAACAGTATGAAGTCCATTCCAAGGCTTTGTCTTTCATTGTTTTGATTTCAAAAACAATTGAAGCAGACCTGCTTTATATGTCTTTACAGGTCTACAGAACTTTGTTTAAAAGCTTCTTGGTACCCAACTCCCCATCCTTGCTCACATCACCTCCTCTGATGCATTCCCTTATTGCTAGGATTGTGATTTTTTTTTTTACCAGACTTTACACATCTCTTCTAGCTTTGACATTCCATTTTTATTTAATTTAAAAGAAGCAGGAGATACATTAGTATTTCAATATCTTTTTGCTATGGCTATGTAGGAAATTACATATATGTATGTATCTCTGAAGGTGACCCATTATAGCCCTAGGCATAAATACCCAGTGGAATAGTTGGAAGCTGGGATGGATCTTTACCCTTATCTAGCTATGAACAGAAACCATATAACTTTTTTCCAGATATGATCTTAATAATTATACTTTTTTTTAGTAAACTAGGGTAGGTAGATGAAGCAACCATTGCAAATAAAAAAATCATGTGAAGGTGACCTTGGATGATTACATTAATATCCCCTACCTAGCTACGTGTAAAGTTGTACCAGTCTTATTTGTTGCTTTCAATATCATTCATTGCAGGATATTTATTTCTGTTATTATAGACTAATTGGAACAGTTGTCATAAAAATCACTGAGTATTTACACTTATTTCATCATACCCTTCATTTTGTAGTTTGAAAGTACACATTCTTAAAGTTGTATAGGTTAATCATCATAAACTTGCTTTTACTGATTATCAAGTCTATCAGGTTTCAAAGTGAATTTCTTGGATGGACTAATTCAACATCAGTGGCAGAATTAACAGCGCAGATTATGCACGTAATGTAAGGCAATGCTGTTTTGTTTACTAACTTTTCTAACCCATTATTTTCACATTTTGTGGTTGTCTTGGTTATATTTGCCAGATGTTTTTTGCCTGATATTAAGTGAGAAGTGAACTGAAACAACACTGTGATGGCAATATTAATTATAAAAGTCTTTCTGACTTTCAGAATAGGAGGGACATGAATGCCCTCACACCTCCAAATACTGAATCCCAGCATATCTGGGCCTGCCTCTCTGCTACTGGCTGGCTCTGCAGTAGCACTGTAGCACTCTTTCTTGGGCCCGCTTTCTTCCTCCTTGGCCATTTGCTTTGTACTGGGGCCACTCCCTCACCTGCTTCTGACTGACTCCCCCTGAAGGATTATAAGGCCATCCATCTCCCAGAGGAAATTGGGTGCAGAAACCTTGTCATTTGCTTTGCCTTGATCCTGCCTTTACTCTGAGAATCTGAGTAAAGACAGGATCAAGGCAAAGCAAATGACAAAGTTCCCCTTGTTCCCTGATCTGCTTCCTCCAGTCTTGCTCTACCTCTGTTCTGAGTTTCTTGCTCCCTGTCCTCAACTCTGATCCAAGTCCTTAACGCAGACTTGTTCATGAAACCTTCACCCGCTTCTTGCTCTCCCCAAGCCTATTTCTCTTCCTGTCCTGATTTTCAGTTCCAGTCCTGATCCTCACTTCTGTCCTGGGTCTGATCCTGACCCAGGGTGTTTACAAATGGGATGATATCACGGGTGGACATGATTTAATCCGTGTGTCCACTGACAGTGCCATTAGATTTGATCCTACCTGCCAGATATTTTCATGGGTGGGATCAGGGATCTCCCAAGACCATGGCAAGATTTAGTCCATGCTGTGACTTGGGCTCCCTGCCAAGTCACAGCGCAGGCTAAACACTGCCACAGCCCAGGTGATGGCCCACTCTCCTCAACTCCGGTCCGGGGCCAGAGCTTTCCCAGGTGGGCCATGCTTAGCAGCGCAGGGGGCAGGTCCATGCAAACCATATCCACACATTATCTCACTCTATCCCTGCCCCTTCCCCCGTCCTGGCTGATGGCACATCTGTTTGGCGACTGGGCCAGATCCTGTCTGGGGTGAGGGCCCTTACCCCATGCAGGATCAAAGTGTGGCAGTGCATGGCACCATCAAGTTTTAAAACGCCTTCAATATGCCCCCACATCTGTGCCCATGATCCAGATGTCCCTCATATTTGCTATCCTGACAGAGAAATGAGCTTCCAACAGTTCAATTCTTTAGGTTGAATTTAACATGAGGAAGGTGGTTTGGGGGTAAAGGGATTATGGGGGAAAAAATCTTTAATGAGGCAGCTGAGTTTTGTTATGTTCATTTTGATTGAGTTTATTTCCAGAACAAAATGTTTTGCAGAAAGGAAAGGCTGTCTCAGAAAACAAGGTGTGGGGGAGGGGTGATTTACTCTCAGGTCAGACCTGTCTTGTGGATCTCCCTGCTGAAGGTGACAAAGACAGGGGGGAGGGGAATCACTTTTAAAAAAAACAAAATATTTTATTTTATTTTTATTTAAAGGGGGTCTTTTCTGTAAGATTTATCTTTCCTGTATCAAGCTAGTATGTGCAAACAATTGGAAAGCAACTATGTGTGCTTCTGCCCGCCTTACTAAAACATTAAATAGAAGAAGACTAGCGTAACTTCAAAGAGTGGGGAAACTGTTAGGACATTTTAGGTTAGGAAGGAGTGGTTACAAGACCATATTGTGCCAAACTCAAGGTAAAATGGGAAGAGGAAAAAGGGGAAAAGTTAAATCACAGTTAAAACCATGGTAAAAGTGAGCATATCACAATAGGGAACCAAATGGGGCATCTTAGGAACAAGAAATATTGCCAGGCAGGACCAGGTTTTTGGACCTCTCACCAGCAGGGATACTGCTGTTCCTTTTGGGCAGCCTAAAGTATCCTCTGCGGTACAGAACCAGGGAGAGATAATTGTAACAAACAACGTTTCTACTTTCCCCATTGTAACTAGACCCACTCATCTCCCCGCCCAAATGTATACTACAGAGGACTGGTTGGAAATGAGGTTTGATCCCGCAGCTATCCATCTTGTCTTAGAATATAGGGGGATGGAATGCAAGCATACGAGATAGTGGGTTCACTGAGTTTCTACGCAATTTTGGTATTTTACTTTTGGATAGGAAACGTGGATGACCGAGGATCTACATCTGGAACGTTTTGTTTCCTATTCTTTGCCAGTCCACCAGGCGGGCTCAAAGGGATGTCCTAGTGCAGGTTTTGCAATGTTTGTGGTTTCCTCCTTAAGGTCTGAGGTTTGTAGGATTCAATGTATATATTCCCTCAACTCAGTCTCCTTTTTATAGGGCTGATGTCTGGACTGACCTGCTATTGTTTGTCCATTCACTTGTATCTCTGAATCCTACGGAGGCCATTTTGGTTATTGGTGATTTTAATGCCAGGACTGGGGATGCTGTGGGCAGGGAGACTTGGGTGGGTATGGAGGAGCAACCTTTTTTATTCCTTGGGAATCTGAGGTCTTCTAGGGACAAACGAGTTAATGAAACAGGTACTCAATTTAATACTTTGGTGGAATAATTGGATATGACAGTCCTCAACGGAAACACCCCTGGTGATTTCCCAGGCAAATTCACTTTTTTTTCTGATAAGGGAGAAAGTGTCATAGATTATGTCCTGGTCTCTAGCTCTTTATTCTCCCACATTTTCAATTTGAAGGTACTATTGACAGTTGATACTGACCATCGACATTTATCTTTAAAATTGTCTTTGCCTGTTGAGGGTAAGGAAATTAGATTATCTCCTTCTTTGGTGCTCCTCTCGGGGAGGAGCCAGCGGGTGGTGTTGGGGGAGGAAACATCGAGCCCCCGCGCCTTACCATGTGGCGTTCCGCAGGGATCGATCTTGTCTCCATTATTATTTAACATCTATATGCAGCCCTTGGGGGAGGTCGTGAGAGGGTTCGGGGTGCGATGTCACCAGTATGCTGATGATACTCAGCTGTACCTCTCGTTTTCTACTGACCCAGACCCTGCTGTCTCGGTGCTATCCCAATGTTTGGAGGCCGTGGCGGATTGGATGCGGCGGAGCAGACTGAAGCTCAACCCAGATAAGACGGAGGTGATGGTGGTGGGGAGGGCGAAGGGGGTGGTGGCCCCCCTGGTTGGGGGGGTTTGCCCCCCTGTAGCTCAGCAGGTCCGGAGTCTGGGGGTCATATTGGACGCAGACCTGCGGCTGGAGCGGCAGGTGGAGGCAGTCGCTAAGGCTGCCTTCCGCCAGCTTTATCTGGTACGTAGGCTGCGTCCGTATGTCTCTGGCCCGGACCTGGCCTCCCTCATCCATGCCTTCGTCACCTCGCGGCTCGACTACTGCAACGCGCTCTACGTGGGGCTTCCCTTGTTCTTGGCCCGGAGGCTGCAGCTGGTGCAGAATGCGGCGGCCCGTCTTCTTACGGGGACGGGTCGCCGGGAGCACATTACACCGGTGCTCCGAGCGCTGCACTGGCTGCCGATAGTGTGCCGGGCCAAGTTCAAGGTCCTAGTGATGATCTATAAAGCCCTATACGGCCTTGGCCCCTCTTACCTTAGGGACCGCCTCGCCCTTCGCGCCCCGGAACGGCTCCTGCGGTCTGCCGGGGGTGCCCTCCTGGAGGTCCCCCGTGTTAAGCGGGGGGCCACGATGGAGCGAGCATTCTCGGTGATAGGGCCGCGGCTGTGGAACTCCCTTCCGGAGGAAGCTCGCCTGGCCCCAAGCCTTTTGACATTTCGGCGGAACTGTAAGACCTGGCTGTTTGCCCAGGCCTTTGGGAGGGAGGGTGGGGGGGTGATTTTAATCCCCCGCCCATTTATCTATTTATTACTGTTTTTTAGCCCTGTTTTTTGATGTATTTTATATTTATATTTTAACTGAATTTTAATTGTTTTTATTGTTGTTGTTGGCCGCCCCGAGCTGCATTGCAGGAGGGGGTGGGATATAAATCTGAAAAAATAAATAAAATAACTAAATAGTGCTCTGGTGGATGTTGCAGTCTGGCGACTTAAATGGGATCCTCATTTAGAGACCTCTATTAACAGTCTTCAGAACACAACCCCTTTTTTTTGCAATTGAGGGTTTCTGTAGTTATTGTTGACCCTGAATCGGTGATTGATGATTTTGACTCCTTGTTGACTTACTTTATCCTTATCTAGTGGTGTCCATAACTCAGTCTAGGGCGGGAAATATATGCAAGCTCTCGTGGTTTGCTGATGAATGGCATTTAGCCAAAGCTCAACTTAAAAAACTCTTGAAGCAACTTAAGACTCCTGGGGGTACAGGTTGGGTTGAGAATTATTGCATTGAAAGAAGGGAGTATAAGGCCCTATTGAGATTTAAGAAGAAGAAACAGTGTTCTAAATTTTGGAGCAAGTTAGAACTGTTGGCCCAAGATCCTAATTCCACTGTATTCTGGATGCTTATAGCATGTTCTAGAGCTCTTACAAAATTCACTCCAGAATCTAAGGGTAATTTCAGATGTTACGAGATCACGGTCAACCACAGTGACTCCCCTATGGTGGTCATGATTCCCATAACATCTGTTGTGAGTTCACCCCAGTGAACCTCTGGCGGGAATCACAATGACCATGATTCTGGACCTCCAGCCTCCTGGAGATACAGAATAGTGGTGGGATCGGGCCCCAGTTGTGGTCACGGTGGCCACGATCCAGGATCGGCCAAAAGTAACGTCTGTTACCTTCAGCTGGCCCGGATCATGGTCCCAACCACAGGATGAGATCAGGCGCAGCAGCCAGATTGGCTGCTGCGCCTGCCCATCTCCTGGTGGGTGGGTGGCTGGAGGAGCGCAGGGGGGTGGGGCTGTGCGGCCGCACATCGCACAACCCCACCCCCTCCCCGATCCCCATTAGGAATCAGGTCGGCAAGTCTGAAGGATGGCCAGACTGACTCCTGACTGGGACTCGAAATGGATCCCAGTCCGTAATTGAGCATGGTGGGCCTCCGGGCCTGTCACATCTAAAATTACCCTTATATCCCAGTTTATTCATTGGGAGCACATTTTGAATCCTTTTTTAATGTCCCTGTTACTTCTTTTACAATTCAATTAGATTTTCAGCCTCTTGATAATTTCTCCAGCTGGCCTTCTGTGTCAGCTGAAGAAGGAAGTCTGTTGAACCAGGGTCTCAAGGGGAACAAAACCCCATGAGGGGTCTTTATACCAGCAGAGGTATTGAAGGCTAATATCCGTTGGCGGTCTGAAGTTTTGTCTTCCCTGTTTACTGCTATTAATGAATTAGGTAAACTTCCCAAAGGTTGGACTAAATCTATAGTTGTCCCTATTTTTAAAAAGGGTAACCTGGGATACTCTACCAACTATCACCCAATTAGTTTATTAGATGTGATAGGCAAGTATACGCTAAATTTTTGCTGTGTCGGTTACAGAACTCGGCGGACACTAATTGTTTCATAGGACCTGAACAGGCTGGGTTTAGATAGGGAATGTCAACAATCAACCATATCTTCTTACTTAATCAGCTAATGACAAAATATGTGAGAGTGCCAAGAATTCATCCCTTTTCTCTGCCTTGTCAATCTCCAATCAGTATTTGATTCAATCCACCAGGATTCACTTTGGGTAAAATTTCAAAATACTAACATTGATCATAGACTTTTATATTTAATTATCCACCTCCACGTCAGAGTGTGGGGCAGCTAGGGTAGCTCTCCCATTCAATTCCAACCTCTTGTAGAGTCAGGCAGGGGTGCCTTTTATCCTCCCTATTCTTTAATATTTATATTAAAGGTGCCATTAAACCTACAAAGTATTCTTCCTTTCATTCAGTGAGAGTGGGGAATCAGCCTGTCTCAACATTGCTTTATGTGGATGATACCATTTTAATTTCACGCACACAGACTGTGTGCATCAACCTCCACTGGTTGATGTCCAGATTTTCAGAGTTTTGCAACAACGAAGCTCTGGAGCTCAATTTTCTTAAAACTAAAGTGATAGTTATGTCTGAGAAGCCTGTAAAGAACAATTGGTTTATGCATTCCAAACCCATAGAGCACGTCAAACCGTACAAATATCTTGGGGTCACATTTGCTCAAACAACCTCATGATTGTTTGGCACTACGAAGCTATCTAGTCCAAACTTGGTAATACCTGCAAAGGGATCTTAGGCTTTTACTACTCACAGGATTGGAATCTAGCTAACCCTGCCCTGAATATAGATCGTGCTAATCTGCTAGTACAAATGCTGTATGGTTCCCAGTTATGAAGTTTGTCATTACTTAATCAACTTGAGGTTCTTCAGAACAGTTTTCTTTGTTCTATTTTGTATGTACCACAGAATAATTCTATAGTTTTACTTCAAGCTGAAACACACCTCCATCTAGTGGCATTCTTGATTAAGATTAATCTTCTTCAATTTTGGTTGTGTACCAATTTTGCACCACAGGATGGTTTTGGGACCTTTGTCTCTTTGCTGTCCCAGCTGGGTTTTACAAGGAATATTTGCTCCCCTTGGACTTCAACAACGCTTTTTTTCAGGTAAGGGACAGAATAATGGCCCAGGAAAGGCAGAATAGGTTGGAAGCTATAGCGGCCCAAAAGATTTCCCCTTTTTGTAGGGATTTTGATCCAGTCTCCTGGGATTTGTCTTACTTTAATTTTCTGTCTGTTTGGAATCTTCACCATGTGTTCACTCTGCTGAGACTTGACCAATTCCCCTCAGCATTAACAGAAAGTAGGCTTGAGGCCATCCCTTATGAACAAAGATTATGCCAGCACTGTCGTCAGAAGCCACGTGACTCAGTCGCTTGATCATATTGTTTTTGACTGCAATCTCTTTAACAACTCTCAGGACATGTATTTAAATTCTATTCTTTTCAATAGTTCATCTTCCTCGCAGCAAGAGGTACTCTTATCCTTATTACAAGGTTGCATTCTTTCTCTTATAATTCAAGTGGCTAAGTTCCTTCTTGCAGCTTTTAAAACTAGGGCAGACACCTTGCACTAGTTGTACAATTAGGCCTTCCAGTGAGTGTGCTAAAAGTGGTTATTGGGTGTGATAATAATTGTTTAGGCCCAATCAAAATAGGAAAGTGTTTTTAGAAGGGTGCCCAATTAGTTGTATGTTTCCTTTCCCCTTAGGTTTCACCTGACTACAAACTCCAAAACCCCATACTCATGAATATTTGTCCAAGTGTCTATTGTGCCTGATTGTCCAGAATTTTGCTTGCCAATTGATTTTAATGGTTGAGTAGATTTATAATTATGTTTATCTGGGATAAACTAAGGGGTGTCTGGAATGACTCCTGCTTCTTGGGTTTTAGTCTTCTTTTAGTTCCTCGAGTGATAGATTATTATTCTTTCTGTAGTAAGGTTTAAATTTAAAATTTTCATTTGAACTTTATATTTTATGTGTGTATTTATTTATTTTGTATTTATTTTGTTATTGCCTTTGTTTAAACAATGATGATGATTGCCAGGCAGACGTAGAGGGGAACTAACGGGGAAAAGAACCTGATCCTTGATTGCCCTATGTATGATTTATGCGTAGAGGTCCAGTCTTAGACCACTTTCAAACATCCCCCCCATGCATATTCTGGATGGGGTGGGGGGGAATGCACAGCCAGGATATGTGTGTGGATTAGCTGGTCTGAAAACCCCCTCACTCGGCTTTGCCGGCAGACATGCGCAGGGATGGAGAGCAGGAAATTGAGCTCCACATTCCTATGCATGTCTGATGGCAAAGTCGCATGGGGGTCATGTTTTGTTAACATGAGCCATCATAGAAACTGGAATAGACAGTGAACAGGCAAATTCTGGAACAATAAGCTATTCCACAGCAATACACTTCTTTTACAGTTTCAGATATCTGAGAGTTAAATTTTCAAATCATTTCAGTGTTTTGGGGACTTCTGGGTCAGGGACTGGGGCATCTGTAGGTGGGAGCGGGGTGTCTTTGGGACAGGGGTGGATCCAGTACACCCAAACATTTAGCTTAAAGTTACTGTACTACACTACACTGCCATGCACTGATTTATAATATTGCAATATTAATATCAGAATCTTAACATTTATATGTCTTCTAGGGATGGGCGAACGCAGTTCGGATGTTCGAGTTCGGACCAAACTCAGTCTGTTCGGACGTCTGAACCGAACGTCCAAACCGAACTCTCAAACAACCGAACAATTCGGTCATGTTCGGACGAGTTTGAATGAGTTCGGAGGCAGGAAAAATGTCTTTCCACGGCCAAAAATCAGGTTTCGGTTTTGATATCATTTTTGAATATTCGGCCATGTTCGGCCAAACCGAACTCGGCTGAACCGAACCATCGAACCCGAACTTGGGTTTCGAACCGAACAACCGAACATCCGAACATCCAAAACATGTTCTGTTTGCCCATCCCTAAATTGTCTTCCAGTTGTTTTCTGTGCACACCTCAAGGCAATAGTTTTGACTTGTAAAGGCTGAATGACTTGGTCCTCATTTATCAGAAGGACCACCTCTTTCCCTATGTCCCATCATGGCCTCTGAGTTCAGTCGGGAGCACCCTCTTGCATGTACCATCTACCCACCAATCTAGATGTGTAGCTAGCTTTCCAGTGCCTTTATTGTAAGGGAATGTAGAGCAATATTTTCAGTAGCTACCCCATGATTATGAAATTCCCTTCCCCTAAAGGTCCACCTAAGCCCAAGTCTACTCATCTTTGAGAGGCAATGTTAGATTGTTTTATTCAATCAAACATTTGGCAAGTGGGGGATAGGGTTTTGGGAAATCTGGGATGAGCGATTTGTTCTTATTTTATACAAATATATGTATATATGTATTCATCATCATCATCATCATAGTCATAGTAGTGGTCGTAGTAGTAGTAGTAGTAGTAAAAATGGTCCTTTGTCCTTTAATCTGACAGTATATAAATCAATTTTTTCAGGTAAGAATATTCAGTCTAACCTCCCAAAGAAGGGTGTCGTTATCATCATCATCATCATCATCATCAATCTTATATAGCACCCACCGTGGTTTCCACACTGAAAAATGTGCCCACAAATGGAGATATGTGCGTGTGTGAGAACTGTGCAGCTTGGGATCAACCCTATTGTTTCTTTTTGTGGAATGTACTCTTTTTAAAAAGAAAAAAAAAGAACAAAATCATTATAGAAACCATTGCCAAAACAGGTCTCTTGTTGTTTAAAACAATTTCACTGGATAATTTCATGATACCAAGCCAAAAGGGGTTTAGGGTTTAGGTATTTTTTTAAAAGATAAAACTTAAAATTCAAATACATTCATTTGAGAGAGGCCATTTTAATGACAAAATTGAATTGCATGGAAAGAAAAGAACTCAAGAGTCATGATGGAGGTTACACTAGATTACCCTTGTGTCCCCTTCCAAACCTTCAATTCTATGAAAACAAAATGAAAACTCACTGTCAAAGAATTTTAGCAAATCGGATGCAGAGGTTCTTTAATGAAGACAATCCAGTTCTTACTTTCTGCTTCACCTATACAGTCTGCTAATCAACTAGATAATACCCTAAAAAAAGTGTTCAAGTATCTTGAGGAAAAACACCAGACATAATTTGTTGGAGGTTTTATAATTCAGGTTTTCTTAATTTTTTTTTTACACTTTTGTCCTTTGATCTGACAGTATATAAATCTATTTTTTCAAGTGAGAATTCAGTCTAACCTCCCAAAGAAGGGTGGCCTCATCATTACAGGTGAATGGTCCGATAAAGTTGCACACTCTATCTCACATTTTACAATCCAATTTCCCAGTTTCCTCACAACCAGGACCCAATCAATCTTTCTGCAGGTTCTATGGCTAGTGAAATAATAGGTATAAGCTTTTACCTAAAGAGATCCCCCCGCCTCCAAGTATTTTCTATTCCCTTATCTAGCATAAGCTTATTGTTGCTGCAACCTTTGGCATCGGATTCTCTATTTTATCCCAATGTGACTGAAGGCAATTAAAATCTCCACCTATGACCAGACAGTCAGGCATATTTTACTGGGTTAGCAAAGGATTTGCTCCGGAACTTCTCCTGATTTTCATTTGGTGGATAAATACCAACCAATATGTTTCTATTGCTTGTCCAAGAATAAAGTGCCTTCTAGGTTTTAAAATGTGTTTACAGACCTGATTTTTCATAAAGGCCAAAGGTCACCTTTTTTTTTTAATTGGCTGTTAGCACCATAGTGGTAAAAATGACTGTTCACAATGAAAGCACTCTTCCTGTTCCTTTCCACCCTGAATCTCTGCCAGCATGAGCTTTCTCAGTCTACTGGAAGCATCTACACACATGGAGGTGTACCCAAACATTTTGTATCACATGTTGCCCACGAAAAGTGTGGAATGTGGATAATATGTTGAAATACTCAGAGAACTGAGAGAATTTGGGTGAAAACAGACATGATGCTAATAACCACCCTTTAACCACCCTTGGTGGTCATTTATGCATGTTTCAGGGCTGCATGGGGCACCAATACACCCCTGCAACATGCATAAATAACCACCAAGGTTGGTTAAAAGGTGGTTAGCGTCATGTCTGTTTTCACCCTTACAGAGTGAAAACAAATCTATGCAGTGAATATTATGCTTCTCCTTATACTGTTGCCTCTTCCCAAATCACCCTCCTCTTTTTTAACTGAAATGTATTAACAAATGAGATGTTTGTTCACATTAGCCCACACCAGGTGGGTGTCCAACTGCCCATTTATTAGATGTTCGCCCCCACTGGATGTGTGGCCACCACCCACTGACCCCGCAGTCCCCACTCAAGATGAGGCTGTGCATCCCACTGCACAGGTTATAGTCATAAGGCCTCCATTTCTCCAGTTTGGGTCTGGCCACAGAACCACATCAGGATCCATCGTGGATTAACAAGAGAGCAATAATATGATTCTCTCACTTCCTGTCAGGGTCCAGCTGGGAAACAAAATGTAAGAAGTACTGAAATCTCTGAAACTGTAAGTGACGGTACATTGGGTACAGTGGTAAGAACTGACTGTCTTGAAAAAGGAGGTTTTATCAATGTATGAAAGATGTACCATTTGGTTTCTAACCAATCATCTCTGATTAATATGTATGTAACCATTTGTTTCTGATCAATCATCTCTGATCTTTATGGCTCTTTGACTTAAATCCTATATAAGGAGTAACAAGCTTGGACCCCAGCGACTCTTTCTTTTGTAAGCTGTTTGGAGTCTCCTTGGCTGATACTTCTCTTTGACTAGTGTCAGTCTAGGAACTAAATCCATTAGTTTTGGCCTTCACCCTTGTGCCTGTAAATCAGTTGTCTTTCCACCAGGGGACAATGTTACTGGCTTGGCCTTAGTGATCCTACATATTGGTGCCATTTGACTCCGTGATTGAATGCCCAGAATTCATAGCAGGGTCTGAGGGACTAGTTACCAAGTTTTCAGGGACCCGAAGCCAAAGACTGTGGGAAGCCTCGCTCACATACCAGTCCACCGGCACCATAGAGTTGTAGACAAAAAGCTCCAAACTTTCCATAGAGTGACCACTTCCTGTCCCTCTCTCCTCTCTCACTTTCTCACAAACTCTCACTGTGTCGCTAGCCTCTTCCTTCCCTCCCTCTGTTGGCATGGATTGCAGGTTGACCCCACTTTGGGAGGCAGCATGATCTGATACTCTCAGCTTCAGACCCCTGGACGTTGGGCTCCCAACCCACAGGCAGCCTATATATCAGAAACTGCACCAGATTGTGCCCGGTTGTCTCATAGAACACCTGGCTGTTTTTGTAATCAGCAAAATAGACCTGGGAGCCGCAATGAAAATGCATCTGACTTCTGAACTACAGGATTGGTAAGAAATACCTCCTTTATTTTTACTCTTATCAAAAGAGGCAAATGCTGGTAAATCTGGGCTAATGTCACCCAGATGTCTGCATGCCATCAGTTAGGTTGTGGGTAGCCTCACTCGCATACCAGTCCACCAGCACTAAGGAGTCATAGACAAAAAGCCTAGAGTTTTCCATAGAGCAATCACTTTCTTCCCCCCTCTCACTTTATGTCTGCTGTAAAAGTCCCCAAAGTGCCGAATTCAAACTTGTCTTGTCCCAGCTCATCTTGGTTTTCAGCACATGCCCAACATTCTCTACAGATGAACATCTCCTTAAAACATTTATTTTTTAAGGAGAATAGGCATGGCTCAGAATGACAGTCAGTCAACTCTGGTAAGTTAATGCCCTGGAATGGGGTTGGGGGTCTGCCTTTACACATCTGCATGATAAATGCTTCCATTTATTGCTACCTAATTATGTGGTTTTCCCCCCTTTACTCTGTTCACAAGCAATTACCAACACCAGCACCTCCACTGCTTATCGGGTTCCACAGGCACTCACCACCTACTGATCCACCTGCCAAATATGTATTCCCTAGAGTGATGAAAAGACAAAGACCTTCATTGCTCTGTGTGTGTGTGTGTGTGTGTGTGTGTGTGTGTGGAATACCATACAATATAGGCTGGTGAAATGCGATTAGAATGAGGTGGTGTTCCATGAGCTCTCCCTCCAAATGACACAGCACAGCAAGGACACCACAGAGACATGAACCAGTGCAAGAAGTCAGGCAAGAACTTGAGCAGGGGGTACAAAGAGATCAGGGACAACTTCATCTCCAGATGTGAGAAGCAAAAATCCCCCTATTATGAACTCCTTGACCAGTTTCTCTGTGTTGATGGAGCCATTGTGGCATCCTGCCTCTACAGCTGTGCCTTCACCAGGAGCCAGAACTGAATGAATCTGTCTCCCCCACTGTCCATTCCTACTGAAACGACTCACTGCTCCTTCCAAGGCAGCTGTGACCGCTGGTGGAGATCCCTCTATGCCCATCCCTAACCTGAAGCCAGCAATGGTTGAAGAGCAGGAGGACACAAGCACCATGATTCTGATGGTCTACCCCCTAGTCTCCAGAGCCATTCTCTGTTTGAAGAGTCACTGGAGGTGATTATGGAGGAATGGTATGTGTGGGAAATGGGTGAGAACGCAGCATGAAGAACCTGCGGGCAGGGAGGGAGGAAAGAGGCACCATGGTGGGACAGAGATCTTGAGGGGTGCAGGGTGGAAAACCAAAATGATGGGCATGGATGGAAGGGGTGAGGAAGCTAATACCCATGTTTCACTTCTCTATGCTGATCATGGAAGGAGAACCTCATGATGTTTCAGTCCCACCACAACAACCTCCCAGCAGCAACTTCCCAGGTTGCTATCCCAGGTACTTATTCCTGCTTCCCTTAGAGTGGGCAGAGAGCCATTACATTGGGTGGGAAGGGTGGTCGTTACATTGGGCGGGAAGGGATACAGGGGCTGAAACACCAGGATGAGGTGGGGTAGGATGAACTAATGGTTTCCCTTGGTGCCCTGCTACAGGTCTGTCAATGAACCTGACACTTCCTGCAACAAGCGCCCAGCAAAACCAGGACCTGTCAGTCGGTAACAAGTGGCGCGGGGAAGTTTTTGCAAGGGAGCTGCTTGGTAGGGGTGTTCATCCATAATGTTTTCTATTTGTTACAAAAAACAAATGGAACCCCCATTCGTTTTGTAACTAATGTGACAAAAACAGATGAATAAGCAAACAATTATCATTTGCTTTCATTAAAAAATTAATGATGTAAAAAACAAAACACTCTCCCCCGCCCCCCCATGCATGTACAAATTGGCCACTGGGACCATTCTGTAGATGTGCAGTGATTTAAACAAAATATTTTTTAATAAAGAAAATGAAAACAACAACAACAACTACAACAACAACAACAACAACAAACCCAGAAATGGTAGAGTCATTTACAAAAACTCTGGAAAACAAAGGGATTTTTGTAAATGAAAATGAAACAAAAATGGTAGGGGTACCTTCTGCACAACCCTACTGCTTGGGGATACTGCACAGTGGACTGATGAGATCTGGGACACCGTCAATGGCCTGCGCTGGAAGCATGAGCAACTTGTGCAGCAAGAAAGCTAGGTCCATCTGGCATGTTAGCGGGTTGACAGAAACTGGGCACACCTCTGGTGGCAGTTGGAGCACACCCAGATGCAACAAGAAGGAGACGAAGGAGAAGGAAGAAATAATAAAAAACCAACACATTTTGTTTTGTTTTTCTTGGGTTTTTTTTAAAAAAAAAGTTGACACTTTATGGTACAGTTAATATAAAGTAAACGTTTTCATTATTTAATAAAACTGTTATATTTTTCAGTCCATGGCCTCCATGCTTATTCTGTGAAAGGTGGAAAGTTTGAGGGAGAAAGGGAAGTATGGCATTGCAGGGGGTGGGAAAGGAAGGCGATGGCAAGTGTACTGAAAATAAGGCGTGGGGAGTCCTCTGGCGGTGCACTTGCATGTAAGGGGAGATTGGCATAGGGGGCACGGCGAATGGCAGAATGGAACAGAAATAAGCCACCTTCAGGGCTGGGGGGGGGAGATAAGGGGGACGTGGAGAATGGAGGTATGGTACAGCGATAAGCTGCTTTGAGTGCTGAAGGCAAAAAGAGAAAGGAAGGGTGTGGGAGGCAGGAGTGCAAGGAAGAACAGTGGGAGCCATGGAGAATTGTGGTTTGACCTAGTAAAAAGTCACTTTGGGGACTGGGAGTTGAAAACAATTGAGGTCAGGGGGCAGGCACAGTAGCCAACAGCACGCCTGTGCCTCTGTGCTTCTGACTGCCATTCCCAGACCTGGCTAACCTGTGAATGCCAGTAGGAAAATGAAGAGCTTCAGGACTGTAGCCTGCTCACCTGCAAATGTCAATAGGGAATGCTCAAGGGAAGGAAAGGGTGGGCAATAGCACATGGGGGAGTGGGGCTGGAGGGGTCAAAGAAACACATGCTGACACACTGGAAACATTTTCTAAAGGCTTTATCGAACCATTTTTAATTTAACAATTTTAAATGGGTTTATTGAACTACTGACGTTTTAAACTTTATTAAACTTGACTAAACTTTAAACTTTTTGAAAAGATCCTTAGTGTCACTGTGAAAGGACCACTAGTGAAAGTGTCACTGATTTGTGTGGGAGCATTACTGTTGATGTGACAATACAATGTATCCCAGATTCCTCCAGCTATTCTTTGCTCCGCTCTTTTCCGCTGGTCCTGGAACAGGGGGATTGCCCCTCTACCCCACCCCCGGTCTCGCAGGTGTTGTGAAGGACACTTGCATAGGCATGGAATGAGCAATAATAGTGAATGCTGTTTCTATTCCGGTACAGATCATTCACCTCCATTCGAGTGACGGGGTAGCTTATGGGCTTTTATACTTTTTTTGATATTTTTCCTATGTCATCTTTCGCTATTTTCTGGCATTTTGAGATATTTCGCTCATTCACTAAATTGTTCAGTAAATTGCAGTTGTTTGACAAATCGAACATACTAATGAGGGAGGTTCTCACTGGGAGGCTCTCACTGCCCTATCCCTAATGTAAAATGAATGGAGGGAGGCTAACAATATGGTTATATAGTATTGGCTAAGAAGTGTAAAATTGACAGAAAGTGACGTAAAGTGAGGTAAATTGACAGAAAAACAGAAATGAATGAAAAATGACAAAAATACAGGAAACAAATGAAAATGACAAAAATTGACAAAATACTAGAAATTGATTAAAATGACAAAAATTGATGAAAAACCAGAAATTGACAGAAAAATGACAGAAATAACAGAAAATATGTAGGCACTAATTTCATAATGGTGGAAGCACAGAATCACTGAATGGTGAGGAAATACTGACAAACAGTTGCAAGTGCTCCAGAAAAGTAGGTATTTCCAGATCGTTAAGGGAACATTTGCTCTCACCTCAGCTATACAAAGGCAGCAGTTGTTAGTAGAGGAGTGGTCTTCAGTTGGAAATAGATCCTGGCCATGAATCAGCGCTGGTATAAAAGCCTCAATGCTGTTTCCAAAACAGAGTGGGTGGTGCTGAGCTGCTGGTTAAGTACCTTTGTAGGTGAAGGCAACCCTGTAATGATCCATTCATTTGCTATGGCTTCAGTGGGTAGGCAAGTTCCCCCCAGAAGAACAGACTCTATGAGCATCCTCTTGATACAGGTTACAATGTTTGGTCCAAAGTATGGCTGAAGCAGCAACTCCTTTTTCCATTCCACTATTACATTCTGCCATTTCGGAATTGCCCGTGACTTTCTGCAGCTTTTCCACCGGCATTCTGCCAATTCTGCCAGCATTGCGCTAATGCTGCAGAAACTGACAGAACAATCTTGGAAACTGTCGGAACAAGCATTGTTCTGCTACTTTACAGTTCTGGTGGAAATTGCAGAAGATAGAGACTGTCGGAACAAACATTGCTTCGCTATTTTCGCAGTTGGTGGAAGTAGTGGAATGAAAGTAGTGGAATGAACTTCTCTATCACATCTTGCTGCTCATTGCAGAAGAGCTTTTTCCATCGGAAAAAGTTACCATAGCGACTTGCCGTTTCAACCCTAGTCCAAAGTCTACTACTAATAATAATAATTTCTATAGCACTACTAAGTGTACGTAGCGTGTTACAGTCAAAGATATTGGAGATAAGTCTCTTACAATCTAAGTTGGACAAGCTTGAGGGGAACATTGGGAAAGACAGACACACACACATTCCCATTTTACAGATGGGGAACTGAGGCTGAGAGGTAGTGACTTGTCAAAGACCACCCAGTGAATTCATGGCTAAGGCAATATTTGAACCCTGACTTTTCAAGACCAAGTCCTAGTCCACCACCTTAACCACTACACCACACTGGCAAAGTCCCTGGAGTACATGTGGCCAAAGAAAGGGGAATGGTTATGGTGTAAGATGTGGGCATCATGGATCTTCTTGGACCACTGGGCAAGTACATCCATGAACTGCACATGGTGATCCACTACAACCTGGAAAACCCACAGAGAAGAACCCCTTGCAGTTCAAGTAATTGTCCTTGCTATGGGGTGGGCAGATGATGATGATATGGCTCCCATCAATTTATCCAATTGAATTTGGGAAGCCCTCCCTCCAAAAGCCCTCCACCACCTCTGTGGGGTCAACTAATTGCATGATCTGGTCCAGAAACACTTGCACTATTGCCTTGAAAACCTCAACGTGGATGGCTCTCACAATGGAGGTTCCAACGCCAAACTGCTGGATGACAGAGTGTCAAATGTCTGGAGTGGCAAGCTTCCATATGATGATGGCCACATGCTTCTCCATGCACTTGGGAATGGGGTCTCTGTCTCCACTGTGCTCTGTTTATCCAGTCATGGCCTGAGGATCTCAGCTGTCTGCAGAAGGAGGTGACGGGGAATCCTGAAGTTAGGGATCCACTCAGTGTCTTGTCAAGAGGACAACATGTTCTTTCACCAGTGTGAGCTTTTCTCCTTGACCCACACAAGCCTTTCGGTGGGTAAAGCCAGGCACAGTGGCTGGAGCCGCATCTCCTGACAGGTAAATGTTGGCACACATCAGCTCTCCATGCAGGGTTTCAATGCTGGTCCATTGTCACTGGAGGAAGGTAAGTCTATGGCACCAAAGCAGGAGACGCATCCACAACGTAGTGTAGACCACGATCATGGCCACAAATTGGATGAGAGCCCATCTGTGCCATGCAATCTCGTACAGCCAATGACAGCAGAAGATTTGGATCACCTGGATCACTTGCAGGTTCTTCCAAGGTTCCGCAATAACGAAGACCTGGAATGAGGTAACAAGCACCCTGAAGTTCTCAGCATCCATGGCTGAGACTTTGGAGTTTGTTGGCGTGTTCTTAGTCACTGAAAAGTTATCATCAAGATTTCCACAGACAAGTGGCTAAAGCAACTAGTTCTTATATGACTTTCCCCCACTTTCTGTATCTGGCCCCAGGATCTAGTTTCTACTTTCACACACTGAAAGACTGAGCTACGGATAAGGGGGCAGAGATAAAGATATAAACACAGGAATAGGGGACATATCCATGGATATATGTTAGACCCCTTGTCTCTCCCTCTGTTCCCCTTCCTAAGTCTCCCCCCCAGCTCCTGTCTCTCAGATTGTAAGCCCTAGGGGCAGGGACCGTGTCTATTTTATTACTTTGTAAAGTGCCAGGTACACTGCTGGCTCTATATAAATGTTTGTTAATAATAATAATAATAATAATATATCCATGCTCTGGACCCTCTTCTTCATTAGTGCAAAATTGTCCCAGGAAGAGAAAAGGTTTCCCACCTCTAGGCTAAAGCTAGGATCCCCATCCCAAAAAAGTATCCCGGTTTCCTGTTGTACTAAGCATCCATTGCTAAGCTGAATTTGGTACACAATTTCTTACACAAAATCTATCTTGACAATACTTACTGTCTCTGCATAGTTGAGAAGGCCCAGCAAGGAGAACTTAGGTGTTAGCTAAGCACAGAAACTGGGATTTCCACTTTTGAGATGAATCCTAAATTCTAGGGAAAGCAAACATTTTATTTTTTTGACCGAAAAAATAACCTTGCATATGAAGTTTATTGGTTACACTTAGCGCTAACAACTTTAGGGTGACTTCTAGCTAATCACAATACACTTATTCTCCCTAGTAAGGCTACTTGCTCTGTTGGATTCTACCAGAATAAGCATGTCGCTGCTAACCTCAAGGGTATATGCTGCATAAGCTGCAGAAATACCAGCAGGGGCAGTCGGAAGCAAAGAAAAACAAGGATTTCTTTCTCTTCAGTGTTCAGTGCTTAAGGGATTACTTAGATGCCTTTTTATGTTTAAAATTTAAAATGCTCTGTTTATAAAAGATGGGAAATCTACTCATAAGAGGGTTGTGAAATATGATTATTTATCTGAAGCTTTTAATTTTAAATGTGCAATGTTAATGACTTACAAGGTTTACTTTTTAAAGAGTTTATAAATTTGATACCTGCAGCAGTCCTGAGGATAACTGAAAATATTTTTTGTTTTAACAAACACCGTTATTCCCTTCCAGTGCATCCAGGAAGTAAAATTTCAAAAGATCTGAATCAAAACATTTCTTTACATTTTCATTCTGTACTTATTCCTGTCCTAATATCCCATACAAACTGTTAGACATTGACATGTGTCCTCATTTCTGTCTGAGCACTGGACAAAAATAATAATTATGTGGAAATATTTTAAACCAAGATCAGTATATAAAAATCCAAAATCTAACTGAAAGAATGCACTTAATTATAGTTTGAACACATCCCAAATAGCAGAATTTGTGCAAACTGCAGGGAGAGAAACATTCCAGAAATGCATCTCTTTTTAAAGTAATACTAGAACTAAGTTAATCAAATCACCTAGAACTAGTAACCTAAGTAATGAATTGATATTGCTGTCAGATATGTGTGCATTATACAAAGGGAAGTGGTGGCAGAGTCTGGGATAGAAATAAAGAACAAAAGGATAACAAGTGGGGTTTGGAATTCACATGGAAGGAGATATGTCAGGAGTCAGGGAAAAAGCAAAGCTGGAAAAGGGAGGAGAGGCATCAAAGAATGAAAGTCTGGGAGACCACTAAAAAAAAGTTGAGCCATGGCAAAGGGGAACATTCTATAAGGGTTGATTAATACCTTCTAGAGGAAGAAGCAGCAGCAGCAGGATCCCTTGGGTTTGCATTTAATTGCTCTTCCTCTTCTTCTACCAAGCTGTCTTTTTCATTAAAATGTCCCCCACCCCTTATATAGGAGACACAAAAAGAGGATAACAGCTGCATAGTTGATTGGTGATATTTTATGTGGCAAATTGTACAGCGGATCAATTTAAGATTTTGATTCTCAACTAGAGCTAAAACGAGTACCTTCAAAAACAGGTATAACCAAATAATTTCTGTATCTGAATTGACCCAACAACATTGGGTACTTTCAGACATGACGCTAACCACCCTTTAACCACCCTTGGTGGTTATTTATGCATGTTGCATGGCTGCATTGGTGCCCTATGCAGCCCTGCAACATGCATAAATAACCACCAAGGGTGGTTAAAGGGTGGTTAGCGTCATGTCTGAAAGTACCCATTGTGTACTGATCAGTATCCGATTGAGACCCAGTTCAGGTACTGGAGGTCCCTGAATTTTGAATTCCATTCCCAGAATGTTGACTTCCAGTACTGATTTTTCAAATTCCTTACCAATATTTTGACTTCCGATACCTATTTATTGATTTTATTTATTTATTTATTTATTTACAAAATTTATATCTCGCTCTTTCCACCACAGGCAGCCCAGAGTGGCTAACAACAATAAAAAATATAAATATAATATAAAACAATTTAAGACACTTTAAAACATAACAGGGAAAATACCCACTCCACCCTCCCCCATCCCCACCCACCCTTATCCTTCTCCCTCACCAAATGCCTGACGGAACAGCCAGGTTTTACAGTTCCTATGGAAGGCCGGGCGGTCCGGGGCCAGACGGGCCTCCACTGAGAGGGAGTTCCAAAGCCACAGAGCGGCCACCGAGAACACCCTATTCTTCGTGAACACCTCCAACACGGTGTCCCCGGACAACCGCAGGGGGCGATCTAGAACCCGGAGAGTGAGGTGGTCTCGTAAATACGCAGGACCCAGGCCATGTAAGGCTTTATAGTTTAAAACCAACACTTTGAATCGGGCCTGGAAGACTATTGGCAGCCAGTGCAGAGATCGGAGCACTGGTGTAATGTGCTCCTGGCAACCCAGCCCCACCAAGAGCTGGGCCACCGCATTCTACAGCAGCTGAAGCTTCTGAGCCATCACCATAGGTAGCCCCATGTAGAGCACATTACAATAATCTAACCAAGTGGTAATAAAAGCTTGGATGATCATGGCCAACTCAGGAACCAAAACCAGAGGCCAAAGCCACCGCATCAGATGTAACTGGCAGTAGGCACTCCTCACCACAGCCTCCACCTGGAGATCCAGGTGGAGCTACGCATCAAGGAGCACCCCCAGGTTCCATACCTGAGGGCAGACTCCATCAATCGACGGAGCTATCAACTCCGCCGATTTACCCACGAACATCACCTCCATCTTGTCAGGATTCATTTGCAGTTGGTTAGCCCTCATCCAGTCCCCCACAGCTGCCAAACACCGGGTAAGCACTGGGAAAGTCCAAGGGTCTGTCAAAAATGAGAGATACAGTTGGGTGTCATCTGCATACTGATGACACCTCACCCTGAACTCTCTGATCACCTTGCTGAGCAGGTGCATATACACGTTGACAGGAGAGGGGACAAAACCAAATCCTGCGGGATGTCACACGGGAGGTCTCGGTAAGTTGAAAAACAATCACTGTGTACCACCCGCTAAGTTCTTCCAGTCAGGAATGAGCGGCACCATTCAGGACCAATACCGCCCACCCCCACACTGTCCTGCAGGCACGTCACCAACATCTTGTGGTTAACAATATCAAATGCAGCCGACAGATCTAATAGGACCAATCGGGTCGATCGACTCCTATCCTTTTCATGGTGGAGATCATCCACCAAGGCCACAAGTACTGTCTCAGTACCATGACCTGGATGGAAGCCAGACTATGAAGGATCAAGATAACCTACACAGTCAAGATGATCCTGGAGCTGCTGAGCCACTACCTGTTCAATAACCTTCCCTAAAAAAGGAAGGTTAGAGACAGGGCCAATAGCTGTCAGGGGAGTCAGTGCCAAATGATGGCTTCTTGAGCAGAGGCCACACCACCATCTCCTTGAAACAGCCCGAACCTCTGCCCTCCCACAGGGAGGCATTGACCACCCTGGCCAGCAACAACCCTATTGTCTCCCAGCAGCTCTTAACCAGCCAGGACGGGTTTGGATCTAATTTAGAAGAGGTAGCTCGAACAGCCCCCAGCGCCCCAACTATGTCAGCGGGTGTCACCGACTGAAAGTGATCCCATGAAATTGGACAAGTCAGGGCTTCTACAACTCCTACCTCCTCCATTGCATTAAGTGCAGCATCGAGGTCTTGGTGAATACGAGTGATTTTCTCCGCAAAATAATCCGCAAAAAGGTCCCAGCGAATGGAAGATGACTCAACCCCATGGGTTGAGGGAGGCTGGACTGACCAGCCCCCGTACAACCTGGAACAGCTCTGCTGGATGGGATTTTGCAGAAGCTATGAGGGCAGCAAAGAACTCCCTCTTTGCTGTCTGCATAGCCACGGAATAGGCTCGTACACTATCACTATGTCGCAATCTGTCAGCTTCAGCTCGAGATCGACGCCACCATCACTCCAACTGTCGCCCCTCTTTTTTCAGGACCCACAGTTCCCCGGAAAGCCAAGGAGGCCTGGGGGCCCCCAATCTGGGCAATGGACTCCTGGGAGCTGTTTGATTGATGGCCTGTGTCAGCAAGATATTCCATAGATTTACAAGGTCATCGATGAGACGGTCATCAAGGTCAGAGGGTAACCCCCCAGAGCACCTAGAAACTACACCAGGTCCATCAGCCTCCGGGGGCAGACCTTCCTAATAGGCTCCACACCCTGTCAGGGGCAGACATGTGCTAGAAGGCAAGACTGCAGGAGGTAATGATCCATCCATGACAAGGGCACAGTTGATATCTCCCTCATTAACCGAGCACCTGCCTCAAGCCCAGTGCAAAACATGAGGTCCAAGGTATGTTCTCCAAGATGTGTCAGGCTGTTGACCCTCTGGGACAGGCCCATGGTTGCCATAGCGGCCATGAACTGATGCTCGGCTCCCCCGAGGACCATGTCTGCGTGAATGTTGATGTCCTCCAAGACTATCATCCTGGAGGACCGCAACACCACCTCCAACACAGCCTCTGCCAGAGCATGCAGGGAAGCTGCCGTACTGGTATGTGCACAGTATACCAGCAGCACTCCCCAACTGTCGCCTGCCAAATCAAACACAAGGTGGAGACCTTCAATGCCTACCATGGCCTACACTGGATACCCCCTCACAGACCACCCCTTTTAAAAAATCATAGCTACACCACCACCACCACCCCACCACCCCTGTCCCTCCAACAGCGGCTGGTGTTGCACAGAATGCCTGGTCAGAACAAGATCAGTCAAGATAGGCCCTGATTCATTGTCCAACCAGGTTTCCATGATGCACGCGAGATTGGCGGCACAGTCCAGGATCAACTCCTGGACTGGTGTTGCCTTATTCACCACCTACCTCGCGTTTAACAGCACCAAAACTGGGTTTAGGGCCCCCTGGACCAGATTCCACTTGCTCATCTGCTGGGGGAGGGATAAGCGGGACATGCACTAGATATCTGTCCCACCTCACCACTCCCACTCTCCTCCCCATGAGACAATATCTCCTCTGGCCCATCACAACCCCAATAGCTGCACCTAACCCCCGGCTGCCTGCCCAGCCTCCCCTCCCCGGCTGTCCTGTCTAAACTGGTCATGTGACCAGGAAGACCTAGTAGAGGCCTGAAGTGCTCCCGAGCACTGCCAGACCTGCTGCTACTGCTGGACCCGGGGCCAGAGCTCCAGCACCACCAGGTAGGGCAAACCCTGGGGTGGGGGGGTTAAAAAATTTTTTTTTAAGAGGCTGGGCAGGGTGGGGGGATGTGAACCCTGGTGCCCCTTCCACCCATGCAGCCTGGAGGGGAAAGGTAAAACTGGGTTTTCCCCTGTCCCCCACCCCTTGCCCAAATGGGTTTAGAACCTGAACTTTGTTCGGCCGGTTCGGGAAGGGGGCAGTTTGGGTTCGAGGTGTTCACGAATGGACCGTACACCCCGAGTTCGGGTTGAATGCCAAATCCCCGAACCGCGCTGTGGCAAAATACCCCTGTTTCCCCACCAGAGTACCCTAGACAAACACTCTGCTACAGCCTATCAACATTCGCCCCCGCCCCCCAGGGCCTGGACAAATGCAAGGTCACAGGACAAGTGTTCTGGGCATGTTCCAAAAGCCAAGGACAGGGATCAATATCTCAAGGTGAATGACATGATGTCTCACCTAAGTGACATCACAGGTCAGAGGGCTCAGGCAGTTCACCTGCATTGGAGAAACCCCTACCTGAGGGCGATTACCAAAGGGGAGGAGGGGTCGAGCTTAAAAAGCCAGGACACACCCCTTCCACTTTCTCGCTCTTTCTGACTTTCACTTTCCAAACTGAAACACGCTGCTGGCAGGGAGCCAGCTAAGAAATGTGCCTCACTTGTATCGATCTGCATAGGTGATGAGAAGGAACCTGTAAGTACCGGCAACTGCCTTTCTACCCTCAGTCCTAGGAGGTGGCTACCCAAACAGGGGACATCTGATCACCAATATCTGAGGCTCTATTTTAAGTTAGCTTCTCTCTTTATCCAAAGCCTTTTACCTTAACCTTTTTGCCAAACCTGCTTCTCTGCTTTTGGCCAATAAAGTACCTATTTTGTTTTGTAAAACGGGCGTATCTGTGCCTGAGTGAAAAGAACCATGGCTAGAAAGAAAAAGCCTCTGGTACCTTTAAAGGTTTGAAGGATTTTTACCCATGAAGGGGAGTCCTTTCAAGACACATAGTCTTCTGCAGCTCTGCCTATGGAGAGCGACTCTAGGGTGACTGACCTCAACAAGAGGGGTGCTGGGAGAGCTGTGGGCAAAGAGTCAGAGTTGTTTTGGTGATTCACATATCTGGGAAGGTGTAAATTCCTTTAGTTTCCTGGTTCCCGGTGGTGGCAGCAATTTTTAGATGTAACCCGGTAAGGCGGGTGGCTTCGCTGTATAGCGCCCCATTCTACGTTTCATCACACACATTTGCACATTCCTACTTTATAGGTCAACACCATCACCAGAATTGGCATAATGTGCTCCTGGCAACCCGTACCAGTGAGCAGACAGGTTTCAGCATTCTGCACTAGCTGCAACTTCTGGCTGAGCACTAGCTGAGCACATTACAGTAGTCTAGTCTTGAAGTGACAAATGCATGGATGACAGTGGCCAAGTTGGAGTTTGAGATATAGGGACAGAGCTGCCTCACCAGATGTAGCTGGAGGAATGCACTCCTGGCCACTACTGAGTCCTGGAGATCCAGATGCAGCTGTGGATCCAGAAGCACTCCCAGGCTCCTAACCTGAGATGCCAACATGGGACTAACCCCATTCATAAGAGGTAATACCCCCACATCCAAAATCCCAGACTCGCCAATCAGCATCACCTCAGTGTTGTGAATTTCAGTCAGCTCGACCCCGTCCAGTTCACCACAGCTGTCAAACACTGGGAGAACACTGAGAATGCAGGACCTGGGTCCAATGAAAAAGACAGGTACAGTTGCATGTCATTAGCATACTGGTGGCAATAAACTCCCCATCTACACACAACCTCTCCCAGTGGCTGCATGTACACATTGAACAAGGGGGGTGGGGGAGAGAATGGAACCCTGCTGAACCCCACACAGAAGACCCTTAGGAAAAGATGTACAATCTCCCAGAACCACACATTGAGATCTACAGGCTAGGAAGGACTAGAACCATCGCAAGACCATTCCATCCACCCTAGCAAGGTCCTGCAGATGGGTCACCTACACCTCATGGTTCACTCTGTCAAATGCTGCTGAGAGATTGAGCAGAACCAGCAGGGTCAAATTACCCTTATCCAGTTTCACTTGCAGGTCACCAACCAAAGCCACAAGTGCAGTCTCAGTGCCATAACGTGGATAAAAACCAGAATGTGAAGGATCTAGAAAACGGACATAGTCCAGATGCGCCTGCAGTGGACAAACCCTAAAAAGGGAAAGTTAGAGGCAGACTGATAACTCACTGGGGAATCAACATTCAAAGATGGTTATCAACGTCCAAAGATGGTTTCTTGAGGAGGGTTTGGATCACAGTCCCCTAAAGGAATTCTGGTAATCTTCCCTCCCCCAAGGAAGCATTGATCAACTCCGCCAGCAATGGCCCCACCATCTCCCTGCTGGCCAGCCCTTAACCAGCCAGTACAGGCAAGGGTCCAGTTCATATGATGTGGCTCACAAAGACTCAAGCACATCTACCACCTCAGCAAGCATTACCAATTGTAATTGATCCTATAAACACTAACTAGACAGGGAATTTGTTACCTCTGGTTCTGCCACTGCCTCCAAAAGGCCAATATCAAAGTCATGTTCAAAGTGAATGATTTTGTCTGCAAATTATACCATAAACAAGTCACAGCAGGCCCTGGAAAACTCCATGTCCAGGTGGAGACAGGTTGGACTGACCAGACCCCTCACCCCCACCCCCCTCAAAAGTGCCGCCGGACATGACTTCACAGATGCTATGAGTGCAGCAAAGAAACCCTTCTTTGCTGCCCACAGAGACACAGTCTAACTTTTCAAAAACAGTCTGTGCTGCAATCGGTTGTCTACCATGTATGTAATGTAGGTATTACCCATGGGTACTAAATTAAATAACTGTTTCAGCTCTAGTTTCAGCTGAAGTGTGGTTGCTGGCTGCTTATGTAACCACCTTAGGAGACAGAGTCCATGAGATGAGGGTACTGCTTGGTTTCAGAAAGCTGAGAGGAGAAGCTGACCATACCTGATGGATCTGGGTAGCTGAGAAAGCCCAGCAGTGGAAGTTGAGGTGCTTGCTGAGCACAGGAGACAAGGAGCAGGGTCAGCCGCAGGATTTGCAGAACCACGTGGGGCTATGTGCAAAGTCTTGGTGCAGGGCCTAATTTGCATAATTTAAATAATTTGCCTGTGCTACCATCCCCAGGCGCGGGGCCAAGGCTGGTTTGGGGCCACGTGCGACCACACATGTTGCACATGCCTAGGGCCATCCCTAGCAAGGAGAAGAATAGAGGGAAAGAGAAAATTTGGCTCCTTGGGGGAAACTCAATATGGTCAGGAGAGAATGAAGGGTGCTCAAACAGCACTTAAAGAGCTACCCTCACTGCCATGAGCCTCACAACACCAGAATCAGTCTGAGATAAGGAAGTGGGGTTAACTGGTCCAGGGTGCCCATTGCAGCATCTCTGATGATTCAGAGAAAAGGCCCGCACCTGGTCAGAATTCCTGAAGTAAGGCCTGGTAGAGATCCCTGAAAGGAGTGGGTGAACTTCCAGGCCCAACAGAAGGAAAAACCTTCCAGAAGCCTACATCCTCATCACTTTCGAGGGCCTGCTATAGGAGGGGCAAATCCCTGGAGTTGCCAAAACAACACCCCTCCCACTTTGGATTGTACACAGGTATCCCAATGCAATCCAATGTGGAAATGCTGGCTATTGCTGGACTTGGGACATTCTTAGGGGAGGAGGAAAGCTGGGAGGGAATGGGTTCTGTCAATAGATATTGTTTTAATGTTACCGTTTTCCTAATGTGTTAAAGTTAGAAGCAAAGTACCTTGGGTATCCCCCTATGATTACCTGATAAAGCCCTTGTCTGTGGAGCCTCTATCCCTATGGTAGTGAAAACCCTTTTAGGATCATTTACAAACACCCCCCCTCAAAATGAAGGTTTGTTTGTAAACAAAACATAAACAAAAATAGTAGGGGTGCCTTCTGAACACCCATATTTCTATCATCCTTGTTGCCCTTCTCTGAACCGTCTCCAGTTGTATTACATCTTTCTTGATATGGTACGGCAAGAACTGCACACAATATTCAAGGTGAGGTTGTACCAAAGATTTATACAGCTGCATATTTTACCTTTCATTCTCTAGTCATTTCACAATAAAGCCTAGCATAGAGTTTGTCTTTTTGATTGCTCCTGCACACTGCGCTGATGTCTTAAAGGAACTATCCACAATGACTCCAAGATCTTTTTCCTGAGTGGTTATACCCACATTAGAACCTGGCATCTTGTATTTATAGTGCGGATTATATTTCCCTATGTGCATCACCATGCACTTATCAACACTGAATTTTATTTGCCACTTTAATTCAGCTGGTCATGTAAGATACCTTTAAAGTTCCTCATAGTCTGCCTGGGTCTATCTTGAATGATTTTGTGTCATCTGAAAATTTAGTAGGAGTGGGACTCCAGGGGAATTACTGGATACCAGATTTATCAGTATTGGATCTCCTGATATTGGATTTACTGGTATCGGAATATCAGATTTTTAACATTACTGATTTTGCTGGTTTTTTTACATTGCGGCCATTGCTAAATGACGCCGATGTAAACAGATCTGGTAAAACTGGCAATGTTAAAAATCTGATATTCTGATACCAGCAATTATCGGTATTATCAGATTAATCCGATACCGCTCATTATCAGTATTATCGGGTTAATCCGATACCGATAGTCCCACTCCTAAAATTTATCTACCTCACGCTTTGCCCCTTTTTCCAAATCATTAACCATTCTATCTCAAGAGAAGGAGAAGACGAGGTAGGGATGAGAAGGGTATAGTGATCATAGCCTCCTCTCCCAAAGAAAACTACAGTTTTTGCTTCCATGAATGGCAGAAAAAGAAACCCCACTCACTCTAAAAAAGTTGTCACTTCAACAATGAAGAAATTGGAGAAGCACAGCACACCTCACTGTCTACACTCTCTCTCAGTTTTCCCCATCTTGTTTTTGTTCGACTGGATACCTTCTTCAGCCTCCTAGTTCCCACACTTACCCAAACCAGGTAACCAGGCACACACATAGAGACAGGTGTCTTAAGTCAGTGGGCGATCAGAACTTTGCTGTGGCAGGCCCCTCAGTGCGGAACTTGCTCTCTCTGGATGTCTGTCTTAGTTCCTCCATTCTTTCCTTTAAGAAGCACCTGAACACTTGTTTATTCTCTATGCGCTTTTAGGATCCACTGCTGATTCCTCTTAAGTAGTTTGTTCTTCCTCTTTACCTTCCCCTTTTAAATTGTTTTAAATTGATTTTATAATGTTATATATTGTTTTTATATGTTTATGATCATAAAGCACTCCAAGTGACATTTAAGGTAAGGGAAATGTTATAATAATAAATAACAATAACAAACAATAACAATAACAATACATTAATTATGTTCCCTTTGTGTGAAATTGACCTTTCAGGTACCATGAGATCCTTTCACTGACCACAATCCCAAACCTCACCATGTGGATTCCATTCCACACGGCACAATGCATTCCCAATGGACACTGTACACGGAATTCACAGGATATGGGGTTGGCCCCACCGAAGGCAACATTAGTTTGAAATTTAGGATAACCTGACTTGAGAATTTAAGCTAGTGCATGTATGGCACCCCTTTTTAGCGTGTCTTCTTTTTTAAGTGTATTTAACTCATTTTAGAACCATTTCTGTTATCTCTTTTGTCCCTCAGTGTCGGTCATGTGAAATCCAAACTTAGTACTAAACGTCGCGATCAAGTTGTGAATCAGGATGGATGGCAAGATATTAAAATAAAACTGCTGTGGTAGTGACCTGATCTGAAAATGAAACAGAGCAATTGTTTATAAAACCTATGGTAGGATCTGAAGTGAGGGGAAAGAAATTATAAAAGCCCTAGCGCAGTATTCAGGCTATGACTAAAAAACAAAAAGAAAAAAAAAAGTTCCACTATCTTTGATTTCCTCACTCTTAGTGCTTAACAATAAACTCACATGTAATCCCTTATGTAGTGTAATATAGATTGGCATGGCACATCAGTCCCAATGTCAATGATTTTTACTTCTGACTATTTTAATAAATACCATATCCCTTCTTAATTATTTCACCATAATTTGCTTTGCTTTGCATATTGGATTGACAGTCCCTCCCCTCAGTATTTCACAATATGTTAAAAATGCAATTATCACCTCAACCAGACATCTCTCCTCTTTTCCCACTGACTTTTTGCCATTGTGGTAGAAGACTGCAATGGTTGGATGTTTGTGTGTCCTGACATATTTCAAATGAGCAGGAGATGAAAGAAAAGTTCTTTACAGCAGGGGGAAGCGGCGGTGAGAGGGGATGTCAGTGTGAGCAAAGCTACCATCGGTTTCTAGCTGTGCCCCTCTTGCAATGCACTGGAGATACTTTGCATGTGTTCCTTGGATGATCAGAGGGGAAATTACTACTAACTGGTGATTCCAGCTGGCCTTCTGTTTTATCAGTCTGTTTATGAGGACAAGGACAAAGGCTAGTGTTCAATCTACCAGGGAGATTAGTGTTTAACAACATCTGTCAGACTGCAGAGTTTCACCAGGGTAACTCAGCCTGACTTGAGTAATAGCCTGATGTGCTAGCAGAATAAACATTTTAAACCAAAGGATTAACAGCTCCAAGACAACCTCTCTACAAGGAATACAATTGTAAAGAAGGATAGAATATAATTTATTAACCTGTTTCAAGGGGTGAGTGGAGTTGGTGCAAATTAGCATAATCCCATTAATTTAAATGGAATTACTTCAGTGTCCAGCCTTGGAGAATCTGGTTTAATAAAATTTAAATGTTAACAATTCATTCAATGTAACAAACATGTGCTTTTGTATATATTTTTTTCAAATAGCTGAATCTCTAAAAACCCAATTATGAATGATCAATGATCAATGATTGCATTTGTAATGTGTCTGGTGCTGAACAGTCATGAACTGAGACAGCTCCTAAAATACTTCTGCATATTTAATTATTTGTCTTCTAGCCTTGATTCAATTTATACGGGGTTAGGCTGTCAATCTTTCCTTCTACAGTCCAGTCTGTGATGAACAAATTTTAGAGACTTGAAAGTTGGTCATGCTCTTTTGCGCGGCATCCATCTAATTAAAGTTTGTTCAACCCTTCTCTTAACCTCTCGTAATAGGTTTATTTCTTTTTGGCCTGACCTATACATTCTTTAGAAAAATCTGTGTATATAATTATACCATCTGAACCTAGAGTCCCAAAGCTTTATTTATGGAGCATAGGTCCATAAATGGAGTAAATAACAGGAACTGGGTCACTCAGGGTGAAAACAGACATGACGCTAACCACCCTTTAACCACCCTTGGTGGTAATTTATGCATGTTTCGGGTCTGTATAGGGCACAATTACAGCCCTGCAACATGCATAAATAACCATCAAGGGTGGTTAAAGGGTGGTTAGCGTCATGTCTCTTTTCACCTTGTTATGGTCTGGAGACAAGATGGGTGACTAGAAGGAACATTAGTCTAACTCAGTAGGGCACTTCATAACTCCTAGGTGTTTTTACAGTGCCCAGACCAATGAGGCCTGTCTTAGCAGAAGTCTGTAGAGACTGTCATAATATAAATACCAAATTATTATAAAGACAAGCTGTGTTGTGCCAGAGGTCATGGGTTCCAGTCTGCCCTATACAACTGTGTTTCCTCTCTGTTACCTTTTCCAAAAATTAAGTCTCATTTCCCATTCACCATGAGGAATAAAAGATTGCAGCCTGAGCTATGAAAATAGGACCTGCTCTTACATGTTTTAAAAAAGAAGCTAACAGAGATACTGGGGCTGATCCCATGTTATATGCATAGCATGCGTGGGTGCAGACAAGCATCCCACGCAGGAATCACACAAGTCCCCTGTTATTGATGATTGTGCTGTCTAGAGCAGAGTTTGGGACTGCAGTCAATGGGGCTGATCCCATGGCCCATTGTTCCCGTATGCATCCATGCATGGACACACTTGTGTGTGCCATTGCAGGTGCACTGTGTTGTACAGAAATCATGTGTATGTGTAAACATGGTGGTCTACTCGTATGTTCCACAGGCCATGGGAGCAGGCCCGTCGACTTGGGGCATAGCTCAAGTGATAAGAGCATGTGCTTTGCATGTATAAGGTCCCAGGTTCAATCCACGGCATCTCCACTTCAGGATTGCTGGTAGCACACCTGGGGGAGGCCTCTACTGGGGGCTTGGAGGGGTCTCAGGTAGTACACCGTGATGGCCTCTGCCAAGAGCCAGAATTGGACCTGAATTTGAAACCCCTGCTACCATGTCAGGTTGTGACAATACTGGGCCAAGATGGACCATTGGTCTAACTCATTTAGGCAGTTTAATAGTAGTAAATATCACTGATGCTCTTTCTCATTTCCAGATGGACCATTTTTGGGAGTTTACACCAGAGGCCGACGAATCCCCGAGTCCAATGCCATGTGAGATGTGGAGCCTTGGAGAGAAGAAGTTGAAAGGGCAATAAATAGATCATTGGCTCCGTCCACCAGTGTTAGCTATGCTGCGTAGTTCAGGGAATTTAAATTTTTTTCTGAAAGGCATTCAGTTTCTATGAACGGTCCAGTAACAGAGGTTCATGTTCTTCAATATGTGGTTTTCCTTCATGGTCAGGGCCTGGTGACAAAAACAATAGCATGCTGTTTGGCGGCAATCTCATTTCATTCCAGATTAAGGCACCAAACCGACCCGTGTGCAGGTTTTCACATAAGGAGGGCATTAGAAGGGTGGTCGAGGGAGCAGGGGGTAACCCCTGATGCCTGGTGACCAGTGGCCCCTAGGTTATTAGAGGCAATCTTGTCCTCACTGAGATATAATTGCTTTCATTGGACTGAGGTTCCTCTTATTCAGGCAGCATTTCTGCTAGCCTTTTGAGGGGCATTTAAAGTGGGGAAACTGGTTATTACTTCATAGGGCATGCCTTGACCATAAGGGATGTTTTATGGAATGGGTAAGTATTACTGGTAGCACTGCAGCATTCAAAGACAGATCAGAGAGGGAGGGAGGTGATTTTGAAGTTTCCTTTGTCGGCCAACCCTGAGTTGTGCCCAGTGGGGGCAATATGGGAGTACTTGTTGATGAGACCACTAGGATTGATACCCCTTTTTGTTCATTGGGATGGGTCCCCACTTATGAGGTATCAGTTCATGGCCTTTTTTCGTAAAGGGCTCACTGGATTGGTATTGCCTACTGGGAAATTGGGTCTCATTCCTTCCGCATTAGGGCTGCCACTATGGCAACGGCTGCGGGAATGGATGATAGGTAGGGATGGGCTAAAAGAATGCTGTTCGGATGTTCGGACATTCAGTCATTCGGTCGTTCGGTTGGAAACCCGAGTTCGGGTTTGGCTGTTCAGTTCGGCAGAGTTTGGTTTGACCAAACTCAGCCGAACATCTGAAAATAGCTCTATCAAGACCAATACCAATACCGAAATTTATTTATTTATTTTTTGTATTGGTATCATTTGGCCCTGAAACCACCTCTGGTGTCCACCCCTGGTGCCAGGAAGTCTACTCCTCAGCTGCCTCCCCCTTCCAGTCATGTTTTTCCTGACCAAAGTCATGTTTTTCCCACCCCCGAACTCATCCAAATTTTTCCAAACTGTTTGGCCATTCGAACGTTCGGTTCCGAAGTTCGGTTTAGTCATCCGAACAGGCCGAGTTCGGGCCGAACTCTGAACTTCCAAACTGCGTTCGCCCATCCCTAATGATAGGGGAATTTGTGCTATAGAATGTTGGAGATGGGTTTTCAGGATTTATATTCATCTGGAAATAGTTTAAGAGTCTACTGCAGTTTATAGAAATCGACCTGTGTTTTTACTCTCCCTTTTTGTTTTAGGGCCTGCAACTCCCCAGGTGCAGATTTGGATAATTGGGCACAGTATTGTGTTCTGGGCACATCTTGAGGCATGCAGAAGAGGGCTTGTGCCGAACCTGGACTTCGAAGACAGAGCTGATATTACCTGGTTTGGTTTCCAGGAAATAAGATGGGCTCAGCTGGTTTCTTGACTGAAGCCTAAGTTAGTCTGGGTTATTCCCCACTTTATAGTTCTGCATGCGGGGGGAAGTGATTTGCCTAAGTTAGCGGGGCTGGAGTTGGTTTCTGTAGTTATGTCATCATTATAGGACTTACATAAGGTAGCTAGGCAAGTTACATGAGTATGGAGTCAGATGATTCCTTGTAGAGAGTGGAGGTATGCATGTTCCCCACTGTGGGTGGATAGGCCAAGGCATAAAGCTAATGGGGCTATTGGGTCTTGGGTAGTAGCAATGGGTGGGGCCAGAAGGGGGTCGGTATGCAGCATCCCTACGAAGGCCAGGTGGCCTGCTAGAGGTGGAGCATACTATACCCCCTTCCCTCCTCTCCAGATGGAAAGAGGAGGTGTAACAGGCTGCCCACCTTTTGGACTAGTTGCAGTGTCTGGCCTTGTCAGGCCCTGTAGTTTCCTGGACCTGGGGGAGGACTGCTCGGTATCCCCTGGGTAGAAGTTACTACGGGCTTTCCCAATTTTTGCACTGTTGGCTATTAAATAGTTAAATAGTTAAATTTAATAGTTACATTTAATAAAGAGTGCTGTCAAGCTTTATCCAATCAATAGTGTCAGTCTCATCATTTCGCTGGTGTGGTCATAACTCCAGGCAGACATGTAGGGCAATTCATTTTAATGAATTTGCAGCTCCACATTTTATAGGTAAGTCAGAAATCCTGTTTACTCACTGGACGTTTTTGATGTGCTCACTACCAGGTGTTTTACATGCTAGACCTTTCTCCCTGCTATAGCCTACTGTGGGAAAGACACCTCACAGGGGCAGTCCTGAAACTGCCAAACTTCTCTTTTTAAGAGTATACAGGAACTAAAATATCTTAAAATGAAAATATTTGTAATGAACATTAATATATCTTAATATTCATATAGTAAGGTTAAAAACCCTGGTTAAGCAATTAGCACCCAATAATATCTGATGAACATATATGAATACATTTGGTGCTACTGTATAATGGATTATATAATGAATGTATTTTGTTCTAATGCATTTATGATTCTAAAACCAAAGCAACAGAATGAGTGTTCCTTTTTCAAAAAATACTTGAAGATCATTTGAACAGTCATATTTGCTTCACATGAGAACAGAACCATGATTAAAAGGTTGTTTTCAACTTTTCTTAGAAATGGACAGATGACATTGAAAGAGGTCAAAGAAAATCTCTGTCCTTAGGCACCATCTAACATCAGACAACATGCTGAAGTTTTCCTGTTCAAAAGGGAGAGAAAGGATAAGGTAACAAATCAGACAAATGTGTTTGCATAAGCTTTTAGCCACAGTGGTCCCAATAGTCACCTGTGGTATCAAATGTAAAGATAGATTAAGGAATCAAAATACCCAGATTCTGCCTCTTGCCTTTATAGGTATTTGTTCCCTGAAACAGATTTTCTCATTTCTCCAGAGATTTAACTTGTTAAATATCTAATTGTTCATTAACATTTTTAGACTACTTTGCAGCAAGAAGATCAGAAATGTATTGGTATATTTCCAGATTAATAAAATAGTTTTCCTTGCCAAGCAATTCCTTTGTGGATTGCTTTATAAAGGAAAACATAGAACAGGATTCTCTAATTTTCTATAGTACTCATTCCTGAGGCCGATAGCTCATCAGCCATCCAGATTAAAATGGAATGGTAAAAGGCAGACATAAAAAACACACAACTTTTGTAAAGTTATGCTGGTAGGAACCCTAGATAGGCTTACTAATTATAAAATTTAATTATAGTATCCATCTTTCATTTTATTCCTTGAGATTTAACTGACAACAGCATATAAGCTCATCCATCATGTCATGGTGGCTCACCCTCCTCCCTCGTAGCTGCATATGAGATGAACCTTTAAAAAAAATAAATCTTTATCTGAATACATAAATTTTATGCACACCTGGGAAAACTGTTAGAAAACTATCTGCTGAGCAAATTTCCTCTGGGAATGGTCAGATCCTAGCAAATAGTACAGGATAAGCAAGAATCTGTAAGCAATCTGATGGCGTTTATTACTGCTATATAGGGATAGATTATGAAAAACAGTAACGCCTTTTGAAAATTTTATACTACCTGTGGGACAAATTTTGTTGCTATGTGGTTCTTTCTTATATATGTAGAACAGCATCACAATTGTACCATTGACTTACATTGTGGCCATCATTCTTGAAAAAAAATATGTCTCTTTGCATTGGGTCTTTCTAGCCTGGAACAACCACCATCAGCACCTGCATTTTTTTTGTTCCCCCTCTCTCCCATACTTCCTGTTTACTCTCCCTCAAGAGATCACGGAGAAGTGAATCCACCAGCCGTGTTGTAGGGATGGGCGAACAGATCGCGGTTCGGGTTCGTCCGTTCAGTTCGGCTGCATTAGGTTCGTCCGTTCGGTTCGTTCGTTCGTTCGGATTCGTTCGGTTCATTAGGTTCGTTCGTTAGGTTCGTTCGCCAAGTTCGGGTTCAGCTGTTCGGTTCGTTCGTCTGAACAGACCGTTCGGTTAGGCTATTCGGCTGTTCTGTTCGGCTGTTCGGCTGTTCTGTTCGGCCGTTTGGCAAGTGTTGTTATTATTTATTTATTTTTATGTTTTTTTGGTTTTTTATTGGGTTTTCTTTTGCTCTTTATTTGGTTTTTTGGTTTTTATATGGGGTTTTCTTATTTTTTTAATCTAATATTATAAATATCTGTCTACACTAAATCTAACTGCTATTAACTATTCTAAATGCTATGAAGTAAATGGATTATCTAATCAGTACACAGACCTACTCCTACAAACACTAAAACTAAATCACTAACTCTATCTCTATCACTAAGGTAACTCCTACAACTGTCTTCATCTATCTATCTATCTATCTATCTATCTATCTATCTATCTATCTATCTATCCCATATCCATATCCATATCCAAATATATATATATATGGATATGGATATGGATATAGATATGGATATATATACATCCAATATATATGGGATGGGGGGGAATCTTCACAAATAGAAGAGGAGTCTGTAGTGAAATACATACATTACATACTCAATGAGTCTGTACAGTGCATAACACAAGGTTTCAGTTTATGGTTTAAGTTTCATTTCATTACAAAAGTGAAATGAAACTTAAAGCAATCTAAAAATCCTACTCAACACCTGCTGTTCAGGAACAGTGACTAGCTCAGAAGGTGTTGGGAAGGGGGGAGGCAGATAATTAGTTTCGTTTCTTGCAAGCCTCTCCACCCCTGGTGCCTGGAAGTCTGCTCCTCAGTGACTGACACCTCCCTGTAATGTTTGACCTTCCAGTGAACCTTTTTTTGCCACCCGAACTCATCCAAACGCGATCCGAACTGACCAAACTGTTCGACCATTTCTCCGTTCGGTGTTCGGTTTGTTCGGCATGTTTGCGTTCGGGTTCAGGTTCAGTTGTCCGAACAGTTCGAGTTCGGGCCGAACTCCGAACTTCCGAACCGCGTTCACCCATCCCTACCGTGTTGTAATGTCTTTCTAGTTTCCTCTGTGGCCCCCTTGAAATGCAAGCAGAAGTCCTCATCATCATCAAATATAAAATACTTGCACTCAAGAGCACCAGCAGAAAGAGGTGGTGTGGGACAAGGGTGGCTAAAGCAGACATCCCCTCATTACCCTTGACTATATTAAATACTCCATGGTGGTGGTGCTACATCAGAAAAAGGCAGGACAAAATTCATGAATACCATTCAATTTCTCCAGCTTAACGTTGTCTATCCTAAATTTCACTCCATCTTTCTCTGTCCTTGCCTTGCTCAGACAAATTCCTACTGACAGAATTGCTAACCCCAAATGTTCAAAGAACACAATTAGTCCCTTCATCCCTGCCTCAGTCACGTGATTGGATTTAATAGCATGAAATTAGTAAGGTGCCAGCAGCAGGTTCCATCTCTCTCCAGGGCTACCAAAACCCTGACAAAAGGTCCAAACTCCGAACTGTGTTCACCCATCCCTATGCTCTGATGATATGATACTCCACCATAATCATACAGAGACCTCTTGTGTGGAGTTCCAAAGGGTTCTGTTCTGTCCCCTCTTCTGTTCAATGTGTATATGCAGCTGCTCGGCGAGGTGATTGGGGGTTCAGTGTATGGTGTCATCAATATGCTGATGACACCCAACTGTACCTCTCTTTTTCAACAGACCCAGGTCCAGCAGTCTCAGTGATTACTCGGTGCCTGGCAGCTGTGAGAGATTGTATGAGGGCTAATCGACTGCAGCTGAATCCGGACAAGATCGTGGTGATGTTAGTAGGTAAGGCAATAGAATTGGTGGCCCCCATCATTGATGGGGTCTGTCCTCCATTGACCTCCCAGGTACGGAGTCTAGGGGTGCTTCTCAATGTGCAGCTCCTCCTGGAACTCCAGGTGGAGGCTGTGGTGAGGAGTGCTTTCCGCCAGTTGCATCTGGTGCAATGGCTTAGGCTGTTTGTCAATATTTCAGACTCTGACCTGGCTACAGTCATCCATGCTTTCATCACCTCTTGACTAGACTACTGTAACGCGCTCTACGTGGGGCTACCCATGGTGATGGCTCAGAAATTGCAGCTGATGCAGAATGCAGCAGCCTGTTTCCTAGTAGGACTGGGCCCCAGGAGCATATTACATCAGTGCTGTGATCTCTGCACTGACTTCCGGTGGTTTTCCAGGCCCGAATAAAGGTGTTGGTTTTAACGTATAAAGCCCTAAACAGTCTGGGCCCTGCCTATCTTCAAGACTACCTCACTCCCCATGTCCTGAATTGGTCCCTGCAGACATCCGGGGATGCCCTGCTCGAGGTCCCCCAAGTTTCTCACGTGGCCACGCAGGAGAGGGCATTCTTGGTGGCTGCGCCGCACCTATGATGACACCCAACTATATCTTTTGTTTTCATCAGACCCAGGTCCTACAGTCTTGGTGCTTACCTGGTGTTTGTCAGCTGTGAGGGATTGGATGATGGTGAGCCGCTTGAAGTTTAAATCCTGACAAGATGGAGGTGATGGTTGTGGGGAAAGCTGAGGGAGTGAGTGCCCTTATCATTGATGGGGTCCGTCTTCCCCTGGTATCTCAGGTCTGTAGTCTGAGGGTCCTCCTTGATCCGCAGCTCTGCCTGGATACCCAGTTGGCAGCTGTGGCTAAGGGTGCATTCCACCAATTATATCTGGTATGTCGGCTTGGGTCGTATATCTCGGACTCGGACCTGGCCACAATAATTCATGCTTTTATTACCTCAAGATTAGACTACTTAATGCACGCTACATGGGGCTACCCTTGCTGATGGGAGGTGGATAGGAATAGACTGCAGCCGGGGTGGTGGTGGGAAGGAATAGACACCGCATTCTGGTGCAGAATGAGGAGGCCCATCACCTGAAGGGGACAGGCCAACGCAATCATATTACTCCAGTGCTCCATTCTCTGTACTGGCTGCCGATAGTCTTCCGGGCCCAATTTAACGTGTTGGTGCTGACCTTTAAAACCCTAAGTGGCCTGGACCCCCACTTCCTGCACGACCACATATTAATTTTTATTTTTAGTTATTTTGATGACATCTTAAACCAAATTCTCTAACAACTTCCCCCAAGGACTGCATATACACATTGAACTGAAGAGGGGATAAGTTGGAATCCTGAAGGACGCCACGCATGATGCCCTGAGGAGAAGATGAATAATCTCCCAGTACCACACGCTGGGTTCTCCCAGCCAGAAAAGAGCAGAACCATTCAAGAACAGTTCCACTCATCCCTGCCCAGTCCTGTAGCTGAGTCACAAACAACCCATTATATTATTATTATTATTATTATTATTATTATTATCATCAAACATTTATATAGCGTAAGCAATGTACCTGGTGCTCTACAAAGTAATTGAAAAGACATGGTATCATGATCAATGGTATCAAATGCAACCAAGAGATATAATAAAATAAACAGGGTCGAATGACCCTGGTCCAACTCTTGGGAGAGGTAATCGACCTAGGCCACAAGTGCAGTCCCCATGTCATAACTCAGATGGAAGCCAGACTGAGACTGATAAAGAAAGATGGCCTGGTCCAGATTCTCCTGAAGCTGCCGAGCCACCCCCCGTTCAATAACCTTCCCTAAAAAGGGAAGGTTAGAGACCGGCTGGTAGCCCCATTTTTACTTTCCTTCCTTTTTTCCATCTATACCTTTTTTCTTTTATTTTTCACACTAATTTCCTTGACTTATATCTTAAATTAGATCATGAACCATTGGAAATCAATGATATCAATGCCTTCTGGACCAGTCCCTTAGAATATAAATTATATTTACATATCCAAGGCATCAAACATTTGTTCAAATACTCTGCTCCTGGCCTCTGAATTCTTACTGGATGACTAAACAGGATATAAATTAATATACAGGAGTTTAATATACAGGAATAAATGTTACATGACTAAATTTATTTATATATTACTAAATATGTATATATTCCAATTGATAGCTTTATATATTAGTTTATATTGGATCATAGAGGAAATGGAATAAAATTTAAAATTCTCTGTTTGGTAATTATTAAATGCATGTTAGCAACAAGTCTAGGAAGATAATGTGATTGCTGTGATGGCCTCAAATGTAAGAGATGGAGATAAAGTAGTTCAGATGACAGATTTTATAGGTCCAAATTTTGTTGGTGAGGTTTCATATTCTCTCTCATCAACAGAAATTGGTGCAATAAAAGATATCATCTCATCTGAATTACTTTGTCTCCATCTCTTTCACTGACATGTTTCTTAATACTTTTTATAAAGTATAGTTCTGTTCTTGCAAATGCATGTGTCATCAACCAACACCCTTGCCAAACGATGGACTGAAAAGCAATTAGGCAGAGCAAAAACATATGTCCCTGCATCTTAGGTTAAAAAGCCAGATTCTTTAGTTGACTTGTAACAATGGGTGTTTTCAGGTGTTATGAGATCACAGTCAACCACAGTGAACCACACTCAACCCCGCAGCGGGACCAGAGGGCCCTGAACATCTGTTTGGTGGGTGCCAGATGTTCAACACAGACAATCCCCAGCAGGGGAAAATAATAACCACCCTTCCGGAGGTCCAGTCCGGAACATTTCCGAAAGCATGGTCAATGCAATTCCCACCGGGAAAGAACAAAACGTAATGACTGAATGGCAATCACAGGCTGGAATCAAGCAAATCAATTCCCAGACGAGGATAAAGCATGCAGCGTCACTGCCAGGCAATGAGCAACAACACAGACTGGGGAGGGAGATTTAAAGGGCACACAGCAGCAGAGGATGTGCCGGGATGGAGTGAGGCAGAAGGGAGAGGAGAGCAGAGGACGAGAGAGCAAGGGAGGAGGAAGAGGTGGAGGAGGAGGTGCAGGAGGAGGAGGTGGTCATGCTGCACATGGAGGCAACGGTGGGAGAGCAGCAGCAGCAGCAGCAGCCGGGACAGGCTGGCCCAGAGACAACAAGCAGCCTGGGGGACGAGGCACCCCGGAAATTGGTAAGGGGACCGAAGGGAGGGGGTAAAGAGGCACAGTGGCAGCAAGGGGGTGGGCCAGAAGGTTGGGGGAAAGGGGAAGGGCTGCGGGGATGAGGCAACCCGGCAACCAATGGTCCCCCCTTACAACCCACAAACATGGAAATGGGCCCGGGAGTCAGAGCCCCCGGAGGAGACAGGTGGAGGGCATGCAGAGGAGGAGGAGGACAGGGACCAGGAGGGCCCACATGTGAGACAGCCGTACCACCGATGGGGGCAATGGGGGCACAGTTAAACCCAGGACTTCATCAGGATCTGGGGGACCCTGGAGCACTAGCTGGAGCTAGCAGTGAACCAGCAGAATGAGCACGTCTACTGGAAGATCGTGCAGGACATGGAGGCGGCGGGGTACCACAGGACAGTGGCCCAGTGCAGATCCAAGGTCAAGGAGCTTAAGAGGGGGTACAAGGCAATTAAAGACAACAACTGGAGGTCCGGCTACGGAGCCTGGACTGCCCCCCCACTAGGATGCCCTGGACCGCATCCTCCACATGAAGGGCTCCATTGTCACTCTGCACCTCGTGGGGAGCGCAGTGGTCCAGGCAGGGAATGGGTGGAGGTACCCCCTCCCTTCACCCCCCCCCTAGAAGGCACAGGCTCCAGGGGACCCGGCCCCCAAGATGAATGCCCCGGTACCTCGGGGACCAGCAGGCCCCCCTCACGCACTGGCCTCAGCAACCCCCAGACAACATCCGTACTGGGAGGGGCCGAGACCAGCACACTGGGTGCCCCTGGCCAGAGGATGCAAAGGGACCCTAGCAACACAGAGGGACAGGCCTCAGAGGGCTCCAAGACCAACATAGAGGTTAAGTGACCAGGTGGTATGGGAAACAGACCCAAGAGGATGGTCTGAGGGAGGGGGGCACACCAGCCACAGGGCCGCCCACAACAACCCCAGCCACCCCTGACCTCAGAAAGGGGGCCCCGGAGCCACCGCGGGACACCTAACGCCCACCCCCACCCACCCCATCCCATACCTTCGCAGGTTGGGCCACGCCCATGCATCTGCGACAGGCATGCAAGGGGGATGGCGGTGAGAAGCCCCAGGAGCAGCCAGAGGTCCCAGATGAGGCAACTCAGCAAATGCGGGAGGGGAGGTCAGGGGTGGCAGGACGGGGAACTCAGCCTGAGGGGTGCAGAAGATGGGGGCTGCCGTGGGCCGCTATGGGGGAGGGCACCAGCTGTCCAACAGAAGGGGGGAGCCCCAGGACCCACAGCTGTGGCACAGGATGGGGCCATGTGGCTGGGGAGCCTAACCATCCCCTACTGTGCACCCCAACAGGGCAAAGCGCCAGTTCCCAGCAAGGCGACCCCGTGCCCACAGCCCAGTGGTTGAGGGAGCACCGAGCACGGGTACGGCACCGTAGGGAGGATCAGGTGGAGTACATTGCCTGCTGCACCACCGAGCAGGGCAAGCGAATGATAGCATTCATCGACCGCATGGAGGCAACCACCGAAAAGGCCATGCAGCAAGCAGAGCCAAGGGACCAGAGGCTGCAGTTGGAGGTGCGCCTTGTTTTGGAGGTGGGAGCGCGGGGAGCACAGCAGGCACGTGGAGGCGTTCAGTAGGCTGGAACAAGCCATTGATTACATGGTGAGGGAGCACGGTACCAAAATGGACTCGTCACATGACATTGGCACCTCGCTGTTCCTGCAGGTGGGGACCATGAGCACCTATGTGATGGCAGCCGCCCAGCCAGGCAACCTGCCTGCCCCGGCCCTGATTCTGGGCCCCTCCGCACCTCCACCGCCTCCACCACTGCCCCAGCCGCCGGCACATCCACTGGGGACGCACATCCGCCTACTGGTCCCTGTAGACCTCTGGAGGGAGCAGCCGACCAGGGGGGACCTCTGGCCCCTCCGGCCCTGGTTCCATCCACCCGCCGAACACCACCTGCCCCTCAGGACACTGAGGCCTCCCAGGACACTGTTGGGGACACGGATAGTGCGGGGGTAGGACGCTCCCAGAGCTCCATGGCACCCACAGGGCGGCCAAGAGGGAGGCCCCAGAGACATGCAGGTCATAGGGGAAGGGGGGGAAGGGGGCGAGCGGCTTAAGGGTGGGGCATGGCACTGGGAGGTGGGTGGTGGTGGGGGCACCTGTAGGTGGTGGTCTTAATAAATGCTCAGGCACCACAGTCGCTTCCGTGATTCTGTTCATGGACCCACAGCTGGGGGTGGATGGTCATGGAGGGGCACACCCAGGATGCTGGTGGGGGCCCCAGCATGGTGGGGACAGGGGTGTGAACCCTCACACCTCAGCCTCCCAGCTGATCTGCCTGGCCAGGGCAGCACAGATGCGCTTTGCGTTTTGGTACTCCCGTGGGTTATCAGCATTCACATACCAGGAGGTAGTCGAGGGCAGCCCCATTGATCTTGCACATGTTGTGCAACACACAGCAGGCCCTGATCACCAGGGTCAAGGTCTCCACCATATAGTCCAGCCGGCCCGTGAAGCACCTCCAGTGTTGCTTGAGGGCCCCGAAGGCCCTCTCGACCATGGTCCTGGTCGCACACAGGCGGGTATTGTAGAGTAGGGCTGTAGCAGGATACCGCTGCAGCAGCAGTTACCTACAGAAACCCCTATTCCATGCATCGCAGCACAGTTCACCAGAGACAGCTTTCCGACGGCTATGGCTGTGGTTTGCCACAAATGGTGCCACGGCATTGGAACTGGTGAACGGAAGCTGAACTTTTGCGGATTTCAATAAGAAGCGACACCAACTCTCCTTTCCGTTGATTGCGGAATCTTTGTGGTTATCTGATCATTGTATCATGTTTCCACCACCTGGAATACAAGGTATCGCGACACCCGGTGGCATGATCAACCCTCAGACCCTGTTGACAACACCCGCATGCCCAATTTTATTGGATAGGGCTTTCCCAGAGAGACATGTCCCACCTTCACCATTAAGTATAAATAGGTGTGTTTGTAGTTTTTTTCTCCCTCTTGATCCCCAATCGCAGTGAGAGTGAATGGACTGTTGGAGCCGCGGCACCAGTGTCTGTGTCTGTTAACACACTCTGATCTTCTGCGCTCCGTGACAAAGCACCGCATCGCGACTTGAGGAAAGAGTCCTTTCCCTTCCTCCTAATTCATAGAATACCATCGATTTTGGATAACATAAAGAAGGTTTTGTGTAAGTGCTTGAACTTTTCTGTTAACTCTTCTAAACTGTGCTTTATTTAACTGCTAATTTAGTGCTAAAGCAACTAAATTAATTCTGCTACAGCTACACTTTACATTTTCCATTATCCTTTTTAAAATAAATGTACACATATGTTGTTTATTGCTGTGAGCCATTTATGTTTATCGCTCAGTTTGGGCTTGATATTGTTTGTGCTTGATATTGTTTTATTGTTTATTTTGTTCATGATAATGGATGTTGGTTGGATGGATGGTGGGATCATTTGTTTATTTGTGAAAACTGTGCTGTAGGGTTGATAACTGTGGCTGTACCGATTTTTTTGTTCTGAACGGTGGGCAAACGGCAACTGCAGCTATCACCTCCCCCTCCATGCTCTCCCTTGACTGACCCCCTAGCAGCCCCCCCCCATCCATGTCTATTTCCCCATGTGCTTCCTAGTTCCTGGCCCTACTCCAGGCTTGCCGGCAGCTTCCGCGGCTATGGGCTATGCCCAACCTCTTCCTCGCTCTCTATGGGGTGACTCTTCCCCATTTGCTCCCCCGACCCGAGTCCCTGCTCCAGGCTTGCCGGTGGCTTCTGCAGTTTCTGTGGCTTCTGCGGCTACCAACTATGTCCCCCTCCTCCTGGCTCTCTATGGAGTGAATCTCCTGGCAGCCCCCACCGCCCCGGCCATGTCTATTTCCCCATGTGCTTCCCCGAGTCCCTGTTCCAGGCTCGCCCGCAGCTTCCGCAGCTACCAGCTATGCCCCCCCTCCTCATGGCTCTCTATGGGATGACTCTCCTGGGAAGCTTCCCTTAGTTATGCGGTGGGGGCAGGGGGGATGGTGGCTTCCCTGGCGTGTCCTGCAACCCACCGCAGTGTATGGAAACAGCGAAATCAGGAAGGCAGTGTCTATTAAAAAAAGATAAAAATCTCCACCTGAGAGGTGTGGCTCGAGGTTGCTGCCTTGTAAGCAATGGTTCTGTGAGCTGGCTCCAAACATTCTCATCAATGGGACACTCTCAGATGCCATTATAAAGACAGTCATATCAAGCACAGATTACTAGTTTGAACAATCACACAAACGATGACAGTCTCGAGGCCACACGCAGTAAACAATGCACCTTGCCGCTCATTCCAAACTGTACTTTGATGTTGGGTTGGCATTTGTGACAATAGTCAGAGCCGTCCTGAAGAACATTGTTTCTGAGGCAGCAACCTTATGTTGTTCTGCAACTGCCATTCTTCCCATTCCCACAAACTTGAGAGTTCCTGGAAAAACTTTGGTTATCTTTATTTCAGTTTCATGATTTTTAGGTCCCAGCTCATGAGCCAGGATTTGTGTGTGAAGTTGTTTTGGCAACTTAGTCAATGCAGTCACTGCATGTAGTTTTCCTAAGCATACCTTACATATTTGTGTAGATCACACAAAACCCTATTTACAATAGTTTTCCATGTGATTCGGAGAGACTATCATTTGACAATAGGAGTATTTACCCACTCAGCCCTCTCTGTAGTGAGTGGCTCCCACTAGCATGCACCCCCGTCCAGACTCCCACGTGCCGTATGCTGTTGATGCGCGAGATGATGTGTGCATGTGGTTTGTGTGTTGTTTATTTACTTAATTATTTTTTGATAATAAAGATGAAATCAACATTCTTCATCACACATTATGCTTGCTGCTAACCTAAATTCTCATCCACGCTCTTCAGATCAACTCCCTCCCTGATACATTTGGCAGACAATCAGTTCAACAGCGTTCTCTTCATTACAGAATTTAAGTAAGTGTAATAAGGACATTTATTTAATATATTTTTTTACAGAACAGCCTACTAATTTGCTTGCCTTATTCCATTAGGTAATGATAAAGAATATTTGATTCATTGGTGATTCCTACATCACCAGACAAGAGCAAGTCTGCCGCACAGAACACACCGAGGTCAATTTGAATTTGGAAAATGTTAGAGTGCACTGGATCAGAAGGGGGGGGATGCGATGGTCTAATGTATTGCCTGTTTTAAAGAATGAAAGGCAATTCATTGCCTACATTTCTTCCCTTCCTTCATGCATTGTAATACACTCTGGTGGTAACAATATTTGAATGCTCAAAGGCGTTGAGCTAATAGAGTACATGAGAAACGATGTTATGGCAATCTGTCAGCTTTTTCCTGGTTGCAAGATCTTTTTCTCTGATCTCATTCTTCGCCAGTGCAACCAATATTTATTTTTTATTTATTTAATATATTTATATCCCGCCCCTCCTGCAAACAGACATGAAGGGTATTAATAAATGTGTTTGAAATGTTAACAAGTCTGTTGGTGCTTTCATGAAAGATATTGACATGGTTTCTGTCTGGCATAGGAACATTGTAGCCGCTGATAGCAATATGTTTTTGGATGATGGTGTACATCTTTCACAATCTGGCATGTCTATGTTCTATAGTAACATTAGGTCTGCGATATTACAAAATGTTTTGTGATGTGTGTTTTTAGGAATGCATATTGATGTAAGACCATGCTTTAACTTACAAAATATCATGAAATAAATGTACATTTAAAAGCCCAGGAAACTTTTAAAAATACACTCATTTTTTCTCAATTTCTTCCTGTAGACTATCAAAAGAAAAGAAGAAATGGCACACGATTCTGCAAAGCGGAAACGTGATGATTCCTCTACTAAGCTGCACAATAGAAGTCACTGTCCGAGTCCTAGATTGTCGCTTTGGAATGGGGAAAAAAGGGTACAGGAGACAGAGAAGCATCATAAGAAGCAGCACTCCGAGGGCGTTTATAGACGATCCTGCTTACAAGCGGGATCGCCAAACGCCGGCTTTCCCCCCCACGCAGTTTCTGCGAGCCGTGTCTGCAGTTCAGACACGGCGCAGAGTGCAAGTGCGCATGCGCACCCTTCTGCGCATGCGCACTCGCCCGGGGAACCAGGAAGTGCAACGTAAAGCCGGCACTTCGGGAATCCACATCGGAGGGGGCAGGGAGCCTGCCCCCTCTGACGCGGATTAACAAGCGGCCCCAGCAATTAGACGAGCACCAAGAAAGGTGGCTGATCAAAGGATCAGCCGCCTTTTTGGTCTCGTTTAAAAGTGCCCCGAGTCTCTCCCACCACCACAATTACCAAAATCTTTTCTGGATGCTCCAGCTGTTGCTTCATGTGTCGCACACTCACAGCCTCCTCTTGTGTTGCCACCAGAGTCCCCTCAGCAGTCTGATCTTGTGAAATTGTATCAGTCGCTGCTATCAATGCATATTTGCCCAGCAAAAATATCATTGCCCCAGCCTGGTAGTTCTAGATGCCGTTACTTTCTTCGCAGGATGCACTATGGGAATACCTTGCAAAATGCACACTGTCTGATGTAGAACAATCATCTTTAGAATCAGACAACGCTATAGAAAGCCAATTGTTGTCACAGCAAGATGATGAAATGCTTCCGCTTGAAATTGAATGCACACCCAATGAATCTCAAAAAAGCATTCAGGAGGCAGTAACGCACTGACGCGACAACACCCTGTGTCTATTGTCAACTTCAGCGAGAGAGGCGGAAGAAATAGAAAATGCTCAGGAAAGTGAGGTGGTAGTACTGAGTGTGTCTGACTATGCCACTGTGAGTGCTGCGCATCGTGATGCTGACTCAGACAGAGATGTCACCTCAGATGATGTTGACATAATCGATGATGCCGACGCCTATGAGTATGACGATCCAACATACACCCCAAGTTACGCAGCACTGAAATTGGCAAGCCAACCGTGCAAAAGACCCAGGATTGATGACAAACTAAGAAATGTGGAACAGCAAGGTCAAGAAAATGATTTGACCTTACAGCACTCTACAATAAGGACAAATATAGCTCTGATGTTCAACAGATGTTTGTCTAAAAGTAAATCAGCCAGCTCGAACCGCACCACCATGGCAACAGCAACCAATGCCAGTACTCCATCACCAGTGGCTCGTAGCACAATGATTAATAGAAATTCTATGCCTGCATGGTCGCCGGCTCCCTCAACATCCAGAAATGATGACAGTGTTTCATTGTTGTCACAGCAAGGAACAATCACCCCAACCACCGACAGCCATGCAGATGCAAGAAAATTGCAAAAGTCAGACATCTGGAAGCATTTCACTGCCTGTGACGAAAATAAACTTGTAGTCCAGTGCAAATACTGCTGCAGGAAAATAACAAGAGTGAAAGGAGGAGGTAAGAGCGGCCCTGGTACTAGTGGCATGCATAGCCACATGAAGCACCATCACAAGTCTGTTCTCAATGCCTCTAGCGGAACACACTGTGGAAGAATTACAGGCACTGATCCATCTAGAAGCGCTGCTAGTGCTACGACTGTGCAGACAACATTGCCAGAATCTGTGCAAAATCAAATGAAATGACCAGCATCTCACCCTACTGCCCAGTACTACCTCGCACTGGTGTCAAAGATCCTTGCAGTCGACATGCTTCCCTTCTCATTTGTTGAGACCGAGGGGTTCTGCAAAGTAATGGAGGGAATGGCACCACGTTGGAAGGTAGCATCATAATTTTATTTCGCTACAAACACTATTCCAAAACTCTATGAGGCATCATGCAAAGCAGTATCAGATGTTATGTGTGACTGCCAGGGCAATGCTGTCCACCTTACAACAGACATGTGGACCAGTGCGCAGCACATGGAGTACCTGCCCGTTACTGGTCACTAGCTTCATCTTGACCCCAAAAATAGACTTGTGAGACAGCAAGCCATACTTGCTTTGGAGCACTTTCCTGAGATACACATTGCTGAAAACATTCAGCAAAAATTATTACAACTGACAAAGCAGTGGCGTCAGCCACTTGGTCTCTCCATTGGGTGCGTTGTTTCAGACAACGGGGCAAATGTAGTGAAAGGCATTTCAGAGGCCGTTTTCCAAAATGCATCATGCATGGCCCATTCGTTGCATCTCGTGCCAAAGAAATTTCTCAAAGTGGATCCATTGATTTGGGACACAGAAGAGCGTGCAAAGAAATTGGTGGCGCACTTTTGAAGATCTGACACATCGCGCCGTGAGCTATGGAGGATACAGCAGGAGACAAACCTTCCTCTTCATTTATTCCCCATCAATGTCTGCACGTGGTGGAACTCCACATATCATATGCTGAAGAGACTCCATTTGCAAAGACTTACAATCGAGACTTTCTTTGCTGTGGCCGCAATGTCTGTAAAAGAAGCCTCAGATATGCTGATAAATCTCAGAGAGTGGAATGTCGTAGAAAATCTCATTATTCTGCTAGAGCCCTTTCTGGTCGTGACTGAGTTCGTGAGCAAGGCCGATGCAACACTCAGCAAGAGCTTGACCTCGCTCGTATTATTAAGAAGCCAAGTTGAAGACATCGCTGCCTCCCTTGATTGTCTTCAGGTGGATGGTAAGCGTCTTGCCATTATCTTGGGTCAAATTATTGACCATAGCACCCAGTTTGAGAAGATTGCTGAAGATTTGTTGTACTGGATGGCAACAGCTCTGGAGCCATGTTTCAAGAAGGTTAAGAAGGTCTTGGGAGGGGGGAAGAATCTGCTACCGCTGCACCCGAAGAAATCACCACACAGATATTCGGAGAGCTTGGCAGCAATACGCATGATGCATCTGAAGATGATGAAGAAGAGACTGAGAGTGTTTCTGAAGATAACACTCAACAGCCTGAGGCTTCATCGATCTGGTCAAATTTTGAATAGTATGGCCTCCTTGCACAGAATTGCACTCGACGGCCAAGAAGAGTAGATCTGCTTCACCATCTTCACCGTCCAATAACACTTGCTGCAGCTGAAGACATGTACAATCAGTATCTTTCGTCGGATGGTGTGGTTGGCACGAATAAAGATCCACTCATTTACTGTGCTGAAAAAAGAGAGACTTGGCCAGCACTCTACAGTTTGGCAATCACACTCATTGGTTGTCCTGCCAGCAGTGTCCCATCAGAATGTTTATTCAGCTCTGCGGGCGCAATTTTAGGTAATAAAAGAACTAGACTTTCCAGTTTAAATCTCGAGCGCCTATCATTAATTATAATGAACAGGTCATTCCTACCTAAAATTTTAAAGATTTCCTGCAAACCATAGATGAGGAAATAATGAAGTGCACTGCAGAGGTGATGGATCACAAGAAAAAAGGTTATGAACACCCAGACAAAATCTCAGAAGGTATACAAGAGTACTGAGTGAGGAGGTAAGGTTTGGTAGTGTCTGCTTGTGAGCAGAGGTCACAAGCATCTACAAAGTACAGAACTCTGGTGTCAGGGGGAGGGAAGACTGAGGTGGGCACTGGGCAGTGGCACATAAGGACAGGTGGGGCAGGGCAGTCAGTGACAGCGTCGGCGGTCAGCACTGCAACTGCGAGTGAGCGTAATGCTGTCAGCGCTAAGGGTGCAGCATAATAGCACTCACGTGATGCGACCTGGCTCGGCTACTCAGTCTTGGGTTAATGTAACAACTAAGCATACCCAATGAGAAACCAACGAGCAACCAATCAGAACAAACGAGCAACACTTGTTTTCAAATCAGGCCTCTGTTTCTCAAGTAGATCCCCACGACCTTGCGCCCCATGAACATCCACCACCAAACTGATGTCCTACACCAACAGCATACTGTTGATTTTTGAACATCACAATTTAATTTGAATCTCCGAGAGCCGGCAAGAATTTTTTTGCTAAAGGTACAGCTTTTTTATCTCTTATGCCATAAGAGCACCAACAGAGATCTGAACCCAAAATCTTTAAGTCCATAGGCAAGAATCTTCTCTCTACACTAACAAGGCACACTTGTTTTGAGCTTAGGATTTTGGTCCTCAACTAGGGCCAACAGCCACCAACAGCCACAACCAAGTGAAGCTTGTGGATTCCAAGGGTACAGCCCTTTTATCTCTTGTGTCACAGCAGCACCAACATGGATTTAAACCCACAACCTTTAAGTCCATAGAGAAAAATCTTTCTTCTAGACCAAGGAGCCACACTTGTTTCTAAGTCAGGCCTCTGGTCCTCAAGTAGGGCCCACCAAATGCCACAAAGAAACAAATTTAATTTGAATCTCCACCAGCCAGCAAGAAACGTTTGCCATGTTAAGGAAAACGGGCTTCTTGGCTCTCTCTTATAGGGCCCAAGAGCTTGGATTCAGGTGCTCATTGGACTTGTATTCATTTCTGAATTACATGCTGATTTGTAACTGACATGCAGACACAATAACAGTACACCGAACATGGATGTTATACGCATTCTACAAATCTTGTCATATGTAGACCCATCACACAACCAGTTTCCTTCCCACCTGACAACAACCCATATTCATTTTGTATTCATTTCTGAATTACACATTGATGAGTATCTGAGATACAGACACTATTACAGGACACTGAACCTGGATGTTATATGCTTTCTACAAATCTTTATCTCTATAGACCCATCACATGACCCATTTCCTTCCCACTTGACAACAACACCGGTGAGGATTTGAACCCACAATCTCAGGTCCCATGGCAGATAATGATATCTCTAGACAAACAAGCCCTAAACTTTGCAGAGTAGACCTCTGGTCCTCAAGTAGGGCCCCATGACCTTTCGTCCCATCAACACTCACCACCAAACAAGTGTGGCTCCTTGGCCTCCACTCTTGTGCCACAGCATCACCAATGGGGATTTGAATCCACAACCTGGGATTTCAACCCAGCCATGATCAAACAAGTGTAGTTCCTTGGATTCTGGTCCTCAAGTACGGCCCTGCGACCTTGCATCCCACCAAGAAACCGACATTCTACCGAATGCCAAGTGTTGATTTTTTCAACATCACAATTTATTTGATGCTCCGAGAGCCAACAAGATTTTTTTTCTAAGGGTACTGCCCTTTTACCTCTTCCTCCACAACACCATCAACGGAGATTGGAATCCACAACCTCTAACTCTATAGGCAAGACTCTTTCCTCTAGACCAACAAGCAACACTTATTTCCAAACCAGGCCTCTCGTTCTCAAGTAGGTCCCCGTGACCTTGCATCCCACCAACAGCCACCACCAAACCGACATCCTACACCAACAACATAGTGTTGATTTTTTAAACATCACAATTTAATTTGAATCTCCAAGAGCCGGCAAGATTTTTTTGTGTGAAAGGTACAGCTTTTTTTATCTCTTACGCCACAGGAGCACCAACAGAGATCTGAACCCACACACTCTAAGTCCATAGGCAAGAATCTTTTCTCTAGACCAACAAGCCACACTTGTTTCACCATCAGGCCTCTTGTCCTCAAATAGGGCCCCGTGACCTTGAGTCCCACAAAGAAACTGACAATCTATACCAACTGCCTAGTGTTGATTTTTTCAACATAACAATATCATTTGAACCTCCGATATCTGGCAAAAAATGTTTTTTCTAAAGGTATAGCCCTTTTTCTTTTTCTGCCTCAGCAGCACCAATGAGAATTGGAAACCATGATCTCTAATTACAGAGGAAAGAATCCTTCCTCTAGACCAATAAGCCAGACTTTTTTCCAAGGCAGGCATCTGGTTCTCAAGTAGGGCCCCACGACCTTGTATCCTACCAAGAAACCGACATTCTACACCGACTGCATAGTGTTGATTTTTTCAACATCACAATTCAATTTGAACCTCCAAGAGCAAGCAAGAATGTTTTTTTTTTTAAGGGTACAACCCTTTTATCTCTTGTGTCACAGCAGCACCAACAATTTATTTCAACCCACAACCTCCAAGTCCATAGACAAAAATCTTTCTTCTAGACCAAGGAGCCACACTTGTTTCTAGGTCATGCCTCTGGTCCTCAAGTAGGGACCACCAAATGCCACCAAGAAACAAATTTAATTTGAACCTCCGCCAGCCAGCATGAAAGGTTTGCCATGTTAGGAAAAACATGCTTCTTGATGTTGATTATTATTATTATTATTATTATTATTATTAATAAACATTTATATAGCGCCAGCAGTGTACCTGGCACTTTACAAAGTAATAAAATAGACAAGGTCCCTGCCCCTAGGGCTTACAATCTGAGAGACAGGAGCTGGGGGAGAGACTTAGGAAGGGGAACAGAGGGAGAGACAAGGGGTCTAACATTCATGAAGATGCGAGGTCTCAAGTGCACGTACTTGGCTTGGTTACGATGAGAATGACAGCAGGCAGGTCCATGTTGCAAGGATAAGGGTAAACCGATCGTAGGTATAGGAATAGTGGCTCAGCAGGATAAAGAGTCAGACAGAGCAGAGCGAAAGAGGTGAGTTTTAAGGAGAGATTTGAAGGTATGAAGGGAGGGGGCAAGGCGGATGTGGACAGGGAGGGAGTTCCAGGCATGGGGGGCAGCAAGTGAGAAGGGACGAAGGCGCTTAGGGGAGCAGGGAAGGCGTGGAAGGGTGAGAGAAGGGACAGAGGAGGAGCGAAGTGCACGGGCTGGAGTATGGAGGGCGATAAGTGCAGAGAGGTAGGGGGGAGCAAGGTTGTGAAGAGCTTTATAGGTGAAGACTAGGAGCTTGTGCAGGATTCGTTCAGGAAGGGGAAGCCAGTGAAGCGAAGAGAGGAGGGGCTGCACATGGTCGAAGCGACTGGCGAGGTAGATGACCCTGGCAGCAGAGTTTTGGACAGAGATGAGGGGAGAAAGGTGAGACCGGGGAAGGCCAGTGAGAAGGAGGTTACAGTAATCGAGGCGAGAGATGACCAGAGCATGAACAAGAGTTTTGGCAGACGAGACAGAGAGAAAAGGGCGAATCTTAGCAATGTTATGGAGGGAGAAGCGACAGGATTTAGCAACAGAGTCAATGTAGGATTTAAAAGAAAGGGGTGAGTCAAAGATGAAGCCTAGCCTACGGGCTTGGGGGAAGGCAGGATGGTGACTCCATCAATAGTTATTGACAGTGAGGAAGGAGAGGAAGGAGAGGAATGTTGAGCTAAGACTCTCTCTTATAGGGCCCAAGAGGTTGGACTCAGGTGTTCATTGGGCTTGTATTCATTTCTGAATTACATGCTGATGTGTATCTGACATGCAGACACAATTACAGTACACTGAACATGGATGTTATATGCATTCTACAAATCTTGTCCTCTGTAGACCCACCACATGACCTGTTTATTTCCCACCCGACAACAACCTGTATTCATTTCTGAATTACACATTGATGAGTATCTGAGATGCAGACACTATTACAGTACACCGAACATGGATATTATACGCATTCTACAAATCTTTATCTCTATAGACCCATCACATGACCCATTTCCTTCCCACCTGACAAGAACACCGGTGAGGATTTGAACCTACAATCTCAGATCCCATGGCAGAGAATGATATCTCTAGACAAACAAGCCCTAAACTTTGCAGAGTAGACCTCTGGTCCTCAAGTAGGGCCCCATGACCTTGCGTCCCACCAACACTCACTACTAAACAAGTGTGGCTTCTTGGCCTCCACTCTTGTGCCACATCATGGCCAATGGGGATTTGAATCCACAACCTGGGATTTCAACCCAGCCACGACCAAACAAGTGTAGCTCCTTGGCCTCTGGTCCTCAAGTACGGCCCTGCGACCTTGCATCCCACCAAGAAACCGACATTCTTCTCCGACCACCTAGTGTTGGTTTTTTCAACATCACAATTAAGTTTGATGCTCCGGGACCCGACAAGAATTTTTTTTGTAAGGGAATAGCCCTTTTACCTTTTCCTCCACAGCACCATCAACAGAGATTGGAATCCACAACCTCTAACATAAGAGGCAAGAATCTTTCCTCTAGACCAACGAGCCACACTTATTTCCAAGCCAGGCCTCTGGTTCTCAAGCAGGGCCCCGCAACCTTGCGTCCCACCAACAGCCACCATCAAACCGACGTCCTACACCAATAGCATAGTGTTGATTTTTACAACATCACAATTTAATTTGAATCTTCGAGAGCTGACAAGAATTTTTTTTCCTAAAGGTACAACCATTTTATCTCTTACGCCACAGAGCACCAACAGGTTTCTGAACCCACAATATCTATGCCCATAGGCAAGAATCTTTTCTCTACACTAACAAGCCACACTAATTTTGAGGTTAGGCTTTTGGTCCTCAACTAGGGCCAACAGTCACAACCAAGCCAAGCTGCTGCACCTACCGCATAGTGTTAGTTTTTTCATCACCAGAATTTAATTTGAACCTCCGAGAGCTGGCAAGAAATTTATTTACCAAAGGTAGAACCCTTTTATCTCTTGAACATAGCAGAACCAATGGGGATGAACCTACACTCTCTAAGTTCATAGACAAGAACCTTTCCTGTAGACCAACAACGAGCAACCAACTAAGCATAACTTTTTTGAGATTCGCCGGGTTCCCAGACGAAATCTCAGAAGGTATACAAGAGCACTGAGTGAGGAGGTAAGGTTGGGCAGTATCCTCTTGTGAGCAGAGGTCACAACCGTCTACACAGTACAGAACTCTGGTGTCTGGGGGAGGGAAGGCTTAGGTGGGCACTGGGCAGTGGCACGCAAGGACAGGTGGGGTTAGGGCAGTCAGTGACGGTGTCGGCAGTTGGCACTGCGACGACTGCAAGTGAGCGTAACACTGACAGTGCTATGGGTGCAGCATAATAGCACTCACATGACGCGGCCTGGTTGGGTTAATGTAATAACTAAGCATATATTTTTTTCATACAAAGTATGCCATAAGCAACACAACACAGCAATAATTTCATGATTAACAAACAATAACACTAATGTAAAAGTAAAAAATAAAAAAAAGGGACATAGAAGAACAGTGGGGTGTTGAACCCGCAAATGACAACTACAAATTGTATAGTAAACAGGAACCTTAACAACTCTGTCAACATAGTTCTATTGTTTTTCTGATTTCTTCTAGACTGAGGAAGTGCAGAATGAGGATTGTAACACTCGTTTGCATGGACAAACTTCATTCCTTCATTCCTTCAACTTTCTGTACGGGTCCGATGATGTAAAAAAATGACTCAGTCAGCCAATACACAGGTCACCTTAAATGCCCATCAGGAGTTTTGCTAAAAAAACTTTATTTTGGAGGTCAATTTACATTTACATAAAGGATCAATTTAACAATAAATAAAAACACCGTTCCTTGAACTCCAACCAAGAACATGTGCATGTATGTATTTGAGAAGAATGGGCAGTAATTGTGGCACAGAGGGACAACACAACAACAACACCAGCAGTCAGACAACAGAGAGAGCACACACATGCGCAGCAATGCACCAGTGCTGCATACTCCATTCGCGGAACCGCGATAAACGCTCATGACTGTCTCCCATATATTAAATTGGTGGAAGGCGGAAAAAGGCCACCGATTGTATGCGACAACAGCGATGATCGAAAAAAGCAATAAAGCACAGAAATTCCACATCTGTGGATTCTTGTAGCAGCAAATACAGAACCGCGGAAGTACTGATCGGAATTCCGTGGGGGGCAACATTGGATGCCGAGTTTTCGGAATGGAACTGCGGCGTAGTAAAAGCTCCGGCCACATCAGCCCTATTGTAGAGCGCCTCGACTGGGTTGCTGGCAACCGGGTATGCCTTCATCAGCCACCGGGTGAATGGATAGACTGGGTCCCCCAGGATGCAGGGGGGCATCAGCACCCCCTCGATCTGGGTCATCCTCATGTCCGCGAAGTCCCTGCGATACATCCGGGCATAGAAGGGAGAGATGTTCATGATCTGGGAATCATGGCTGCACCCGTAATCGCCTGTGTAGATGTAGATGAACTGCCCCCGGGGTACCCATGTCGGTTGACGTATTCCACGGCCTCGCCATCGGATGGTCGGAGGATCTCGATGTGGGTACAGTCCATGGTGCCCATGCAGTTGGGGAATCCTCTAGCCGCAAAGCCAGCCATCACAGAACCCTGGTCCACCAGCTGGATCACTCGGTTCAGGAGCACTCCTTCCACCACCTCACAGACATCCAGCAGGATCCCGGCATTGGTGTTCACCCTGACACTGAAGTGCTGTGAGATGGACCGGCAGGAGTCAGGCGTTGCTAGGGCCCAGACCCTGATGGCCACTTGCTGGACTTTGGGAATGAGGACCCACATAGGGGTGTGCTGTCGCTCCAGCCAGGGTGTTAACAGCTCCGCGAGTCGGAGGAGGATGTGCCTGTCCATCCAAAAGTGTGCTCTCCAGGCAGCCTTGTCCCGCTGTGCCACCACCACCCATGGCCCACCACCCATCTGCCCGCTCTCAGACCCATACCCGCCGGTCATTGGGCATAGCGAGCATGGCTGCATGCCCCATGGTCTCCCTTTGCCACTGGAGCCGGGAGGCCGCCTCGCAGAGTGAAGCAGCCTGCTCCCGGGCATGGAGGAGGGCCTGTTGGGCCCTTAGCCTGGCCAGGGATTGCCTGCAGCCGTGGTGGGCTCTCCGGGCTCTAGCAGCGCTCCTGGCAATGCACACCTGCAGCCGGGTGCCCAGGTGCACCTCTGCAGTCTCGATGCACAGGAGATCCATGGGTTAGTGGAACCACTCCGCGCAGATGGCTAGGTGCATCACGCATGCACCCAGCCATCGCAACTCCATGGCGAGCTGTGCCCCAGGTGGGTTAGAGTCGCACCCATTATAGGCTGCGCATTCTGTCGTCCCACCCCCAGGTCGCGACCTGGCAACCAGAGGGGGGGTCGGGTAACTTCTGCCCCCCCCGGCCGGCTGGGTCGGCTCCTGTGGGGCGAGCGGGGTGGGGGGGCAGCAGGCGCCCCATTGCACACCCCTGCGGTCCCTTCACGGGGCCTTGTGCATGCTCCAGCCTACACCCAGGCGTGCAGACAGCAGCTGCATTCCTGCTGTCATCCCCTCCCACCTCTCTGTGTTGGCTGCCTGTTGTCCTTGCTGCCCTGATTCGTGTGTAGGCTGTCCTGTATGTGTGTTTGGTTCCAGCAGCTTGGCTGAGTCCACACCCCATGCCTCGCTCGTTTGCCATGCCATGTTGCGGCATGTGGCCTTATTGCTTGGCCTTGGAGCTCCCCTGCTTCCCCTCCCATCTTTTCATGGCTTGTGGGGCCCCCCTTTCCTTGAAGTTAGTATCCTCCACTTGCTGAACCATGGCTGGCAGCACTTCCCCAGGGCTTGTGCATCCCACCGCCCCTGGCGCTACCCATAGCTGGACCTTCCGTGAGACCATGGCCCTGTGTGACCTGTGGCATTCCCCGGCCATGCAATTGCTCCTGACCTTCCCGGACAGCCTCACAGGTGCCTATGCAAGTCTGAGCTCTAGCCTGCACTACTTTGGCTATGAGGTGAGTGCCCGCAATTGCCCATGCATGCAGAGACGCTGGGCCTCCGTCCCTTTCCTGATGGGCGCATCCCAGAGATGAGGTGCTCGCATGTGGAGTGGTCCATGGCGGAGACCATGTCTGCCCACTCTGTGTGCAGCCTGGCCGCCTACATGGCCTGTCTGGTGGAGGGGGGCCCTGCCCTGGCCGTGTTCTTCTTTGGCTGTGTTCATGGGGCCCATGGGTACCAGCAGTTGCGTGGGGTGGTCTATCACCATCTGTTGGAGCTCGGTCACCTTCTGTGGCCCCCGGCTGCTGACTATGGCTTGTCAGAGCCCACCAGGGTGGAGCTTATGGTGCTGGCTGGTGTGTCATCCTGATCCAATGTGCAAGTGGGGCTCGCCATGCAGGATCCCTTTGAGGTTTACTACATGGTCGACCACCACATGTCTGCACTTGGATACTATTGGGGCATGCTTCAGTGGCCCCACTTTGTGCACCTGGAGGACCTCCTGGCCCCGAGCCCCTTCATAGCCCCCTGCAGCTGGCTGTGAGGCCCCCTGTGCCTTCCGGGCCCTGGATGCTGGCCCCACTCTGGGCTCCTGTCTCCACCCCAATGCCGTGAGTCACTGCCCTCTCCCTCCCTGATGTTCCTGGCTCACTGCTGTGCTGGATGGTTCCTGGGGTTCCGCTGACCCTGCCTGCAGCTCCAAGCCCCCTCTGCAGGCCCCCCCTGTCTGCCTCTGCAACTGGTGTTCCCCTCCGGGGCTGCCTTCACCTGTGGATGTGTCCTGATCTCCTAGCCAGCTCCCAGCACCCTGGGTGCTTCTGTCCTTCATAGTCTGGCCTTGATCCTTCCTGTGCCCATGCCCCCACCGCCCACCTTGGGTGACTCTGTAACCGTGGGGTTCTGGGGCCCCGGACTGCACCTCCCAGCATCCTCTGGGGTGGGGAGGTTGGACCGGCTGCTTTTCAGCTCCAGCTCAACTCCATTCACTCCACCACACCCTTGCCGGTGCGTGGGGTCCCTGAAAGCCTCCTGGATCATTCCCGGCCCTCTCCCTGTTCTGTGTGGCCTCCCCCTGTGACTGTGCTGTGACCCTGAGTGGTCCCCCCATTCCAGGACTGGATGTGTAGCAGTTATATTTATTTATTTATTTATTTATTTATTTTATAGATTTCTACCCCGCCCCTCCTGCCATGCAGCTCAGGGTGGCTTCCAACATTAAAACATACAATAAAATTTTAAAACTTTAAAATTCACATAATATTAAAAATATAAACAGGGCAAAAACCAGTATAAATATAAATAGGTGGGGGAACTAAAACATCCCCCTACCCCTCCCTCCCAAAGGGCTGGGCGAACAGCCAGGTCTTACAACTACATCGGAATGTTAATAGGCTAGGAGCCAGGTGAGCTTCCTCCGGAAGGGAGTTCGAAAGCCGCGGCCCTGCCACCGAGAATGCCCTCTCCATTGTGGCCCCCTGCTTTACATGGGGGACCTCCAGGAAGGCACCCCCGGAGGACCGCAGGAGCCGCTCTGGGGTGCGGAGGGTGAGGGTATGACACATACCCTAAGGTATGAGGGGCCGAGACCGTGTAGGGCTTTATAGATCATCACCAACACCTTGAACCTGGCTCGGCACGCTATCGGCAGCCAGTGCAGAGCTCGGAGCACCGGTGTAATATGCTCCCGGCGGCCCATCCCCGTAAGAAGATGAGCCGCCGCATTCTGCAGTTGGGGTGCCCGTGCAGGCTGTGCTGTTGTGGGGGTTCTGGATGCCATTCTCCGTGTCCTGCCCTGCCCCTGGGCCGGTTCCCCTCCTGATCCCTGTCCCTGCACCTCTTCCCTCCCCCCTTTGCCCGTTTTTCCATTTTTATGTTGTCCGTTCCGCTGTGTTCCCCCTTCCCTTCCTTTCCCATATGGATGTTTATGTGCCCATGCGTGTGTTTGTTCTGTGTGTTCCACTGTGACCTCGTTGTCTCTGTGCCTGCTGTGTGTGCATGGCTCCGCTCCCTCCTCCCCCTACCTTCCCATTTCCCTTGTGTGGGCATTCCCTGTATGCGCTTTTGGCTTCCTTGGCCCTCAGCTGGCCATGTCTGCCTGATGCCCCTCCCCGGTGCCTTCTGTGTGTTTTGACCACGGCCCGGAATAGGCATAACATCTTTTGCGCTGCCCCAGACTGTGGTCTGGCTGTCCGATTCCCTGTCATGGTCCCAGTCCCATCACGTCTGTTTGGGACCATCCTGGACCATGGGGGGTGGTTGTTCGGCTCACCACTGCTGGGAATCCACTGTGGTGAATCGGGACCGCATAACATCTGAAATCACCCAATGTCATGTAACCTTTGTTCACCAGAAACTTAGACTGATGCATAACACACAATGGATAGTGAATTATTGTTGTATGCATAGATTTCATTTTATCCATCTCAAGAGCAGAACGGGCTGGCATAAACAAAGTGTTTTGCTTGATTTAGGTTTTCATTATGAAAGTTTAGTACCGATCTGTCATTTGCCACCTTTCCATAATAGAAGGTAAGCATGTCAGACATTTCCATCAGGAGTTTATTTTGTTTATCCCAGGTGCCTCCTAGCTGTTTACTCTTGTCATTAATATTTGTTATAAGGACTCAGAAGTACTCAACATTTTCCCTAAACTTTAGGAGATGCAAGTTTTTTCTAGCTAAAACCTTATATTCAGGGTTGAAATGAGCAGCTACCTTGCTACTCACAAGTAATTTCAACATCTTGGGGAAACAGAACTGATTTCTCGACCATTTACTGATACAATTCCTTGACTCTCTAATTTTATTTATTTTATTTTTATTTATTTAATATATTTCTATCCTGCCCCTCCTGCAAGATACCATCATGATTTACCTGCTTTGTGTTTAGCATGACTACATTCCATTACCAGTCATTTACCACTTAATGCATTACTAAGGGGACCACCATTTTACTTCTGTGTTTTTGTCTGTTAGTTGTTTACTAGGGATGGATGAACGCAGTTCGGAAGTTCGGAGTTCGGACCGAACTCGACCAGTTCGGTTGACTGAACTCGACCAGTTCAGTCGACCGAACCAAACTTCCGAACCGAACTCAATTTTTGAACCGAACCGAACTGAACTAATTTTCTGAACTCATTTCTGTTCACCCATCCCTATAAGAAAATATTCCATTTAGTTCAATGGGGTTTAAATTTCCAAACTCTGTTCAGAAATTCGGAGTTCAGACCGAACCTGAATAGTTCGGTCGACCAAAATGAACTTCTGAACCGAACTCGATTTTCAAACCGAACCAAACAGAATTTCTGAACTCGGTTCTGTTTGTCCATCCCTATTGTTTACCATATTTCTGAGTCAATCACTTTGTGAGTGGCCCACCCCTTAACTTCCGCTCTGCCTGCCCAAACACAGTATAAAAACCATGCCTCCATTCTTTTTATTCTTTTTCTTTGTGTGTGTATTTGTGTGCGTGTTTGTAAAGGAGACTTAGTGAGTGGAGGGAGAGTGCTGTGTGACATGATTGAACTGGAACAGGCAGTCATTTTATTCTGGCAGCCAATCAGAATTGTTGTCCTCTGCACAAAATCTGCACACCAGCCAATCAGGAATGAGGACGTACAAGTGGAATGGAGCAGACAGAGAAGACAGAAGATATACAGTATTTTGTCAGGCTATTGTAGGATTTGAAATTGACAGAAAAATGGTAAATGGCAAATAGTAAGTAGGATTATGGTAATCATTACTGGTAAATATATCAATCAAAATTTTGTGGAGTAGCAATTGTTTCTCGATTTGACCAAGACAGTATCAGGAACTGTGATTTTGATGGGAATTCACATTCATGCAAAATCTCATTTCAGCCCTACTTATATTGTTAATTGAATTCAGTATGAAAATATAAAATAAGTTACAAATCAAGGACGATGCCAAGGGCTGGGGGATGCCTTGCCGGAGAAGTAGAATTATTTCACTGCAAACTGTTAGGAACAACACCATTCCCCCCCCCCCCAGAAAACAGAGACCCCACCTCTCCTTGGCAGCACCCCACGAGACACAGATCAAAGGGTTCAGGGACCAGTAGGGTAAAAAGGAGAAAGAAAGAAAGAAAGAAAGAAAGAAAGAAAATGTCTCATGCAAAACCAGTCTGGTCGGAAGGAATAAGAATGAAACAAGGGAGGGTCCCGGGCAAACAATGGAGCATCCAAAAACAGGCGGCCTCCCTCTTTTGAGATGAGCCCTCCACGGCTGCCTGAAACTCCGAGCAAGCAATAGATCGATCATCAGGTCAATTGCTCCACATCCATTTAGAAATAGTTCCCTTCCTCTGTCTATAGAAACTCCCTTTTGCCCTCTGACTCATCCTGTCATGCCCCCATTGAAATTTTTGTTTTCCCCAAAGACATCATGCAAAGGTTTCTTTTTCAGCCCTAGCATTTCTAAAGTACTTTTAGGAACACCTTTTCTGAATTTTTGAGACCCCTTGCCCCATCTCGTAAAACCCTATAACGGCCCTTGCCCCAATGAGCAAATTGGGTTATTCTTGAACACAAATACAAGCAGGTTACTCTGTGTGTGCTTGCCTCAAGAATCGCTGCTCTGTCCAAGCCTCTTCCCTCTCCCCATCCCCACCCCATCTCTGAACTCTGCTGGATTTACAGGATTGCCTGTCCCTTTTCAACAGGATTGGATAGGTAATATTGCTTCTTTTCCCCCTTTCCCCTCCCACACAATGCCCACTTACACCAGAGTAACCAGACTGGAAAGTTTTGCTTATAGCCCTTGGCCCGTCTTATTAGGCATCCACCAGGGGTGTTTGTCATGCTACATTAGCGAAATGGAGCAAGTGGGGAGAGATGAGGCTGCATTCTGTTCCCTCCAGGGCGCTTGCAGAGCCACTGGAGGGGGAGTGCCATTACGTGCAGGCTGGGCTGTGGCAAGGATCTCTCGGGGACCCCGGTGTAGTCTGCTCGGCAATAGGGCCGGCCAATGGCAAGCGAGCATGGAGGCCCCACTCCTTGTGAGGAGACTTCCTGCCCGCTGTCTCACTCAGCGGCATTCTGAGCGCCTCAGCAAGTTGGCAAGCCCCCAACCCTCCCTCACAGAGATACTACGGGTTTTTAACCGGTTGCCTTATAGGGACCAGGAAGGAATTTTTTAGAGAAAACATAATTGGTCAAATAGTGTTTCTCATTTTTCACCTTCCTCGTAGTGTTTTGCTGTTGTGGCTGATTAATCCCAGGTAGTCAGGATTGAAGGAGGGAAGTAGTTATTGTTATATTTTGTCGCACTCTTGCAGGGATCCAGTGCTGTAGCAAGTTGGTAAGAATAAGTAGTGAAAGAGGCATCTCCCTAAGAGATGTGGGGGGAACACCTGGGGCATAGGCTGGGCGCGGCCAGCAACAGGGTTAACCTCCCAAGGTGAGTTACTGGCAAAGGTGGGAAGGGATATGAGTGGTCCCCAAGCTGGCAGTAACTTAAATCCTTGGCTCAGGTCCAGAAGAACTTTGTCCCCTCTGGAGGCGGCCGTTAGCCAATGCCAGAGGGGAGACGTTTGAGTTAGGTAGTTAAAGGGAGGTTATGGAGGGTACATCCAAGTCTCCCCTTTGTTGGGGTTGTTACGTACCCAAATATAGAAGTTAGCACTGGAACTGAATTGCCTGAGAGAAATTACCCCCACCATGCCTAATTCCAATTTGAAAAAAGTGTGCGGCCTTTCAAACCCAACATGTTGTCCTTGCTTCATTTAGGATGCGCCAACAATATTTTACTGTGTATTTATGTCAACTGTGCTTGGTGGGAAGGTATAGAAACTTATTTGTATCATCCGAATTGACCCATGGTGAACTGGTTATGTATCATACCAAGTCCTTTGTCAATAAATCTCCCTTATTTGCAGCAGAGTATCCCTGTTTTGTGTTGGGGTGTGGGAGGGAAATTGTTGTCCTCTTTGACCACTCTTCAACTGGATTATAGATTAGTAACAAAATCTGCACACCAGCCAATCAGGAATGAGGACGTACAAGTGGAATGGAGCCACCGCCGCACCCGGAGCTGAACTAAAAGGTACTAGATCCAGTGGGAACTTGTAGTAGGGTGATCCCTGGGGGGGTGGGGGGTGTTAACCCCCCCCAGGGATCAGGTCTATACTTACCGGCTGCTGCTGGGACGCTGCGGCCGCTGGTGATGGGGGGCGGTCTAGGTTGAAAAATCCAGGCTGGACAGGGTGGGTGGGGGGTGTCCCCCCTTCCACCCACACAGCCTGGACTCGGGGAGGGTTTTTTGGTGTTTTTTTAAAACTTTTTTACATTGCAGCCATTCATTTAAATGGCTGCAATGTAAAAAAAAATCTGGTACCCGGAATCCGGTAACTGGACCGGATTTACTGGGTTGAATCCGATAATGCCGGTACACCCAGTACCGGCATTGTCGGATACCGGAAATGCCGGTGATCCCGCCGCTATTAAATATAGTCCCCACGAATATTCAACAATTGCATACATGAATATTATGATTACAGAGACACACAGAATGAGGACATACAATCTCACAAAATATGATCGTTCATATAACTGTTGACAATACTCAGGAAGATTATCTGGTACTGATCTAAAAACTACACTTGGTCTTCTATGCATTCCTTAATAAGATAAGATATATTTACCCTCCATTCAGTGAGACCGTCTCCTGGATGGATATAGAAAGTTGATTAGGTTGATCAGGTTCTGACAAGATGGAAGAAAGTAGAAGTGAGGCGAAGAGAGAGAGAAAAGTAGTAGTCTCCTCCATTCAACCTAAGGCTTTTAAAACTTTATATTCTCCTCCCATATCCACCCAGGATATTACCTGTCACAATGAAAATGTATTAATTCTAACCAATAAAAAAGCCAAACTCAATTGATCTCCATACTTACGTCAATGGAGTTACTCCAACATTACTAAACTTTGCAGTGTACTGGTTTTGAAAACAACAAGACCTTTTAAGATGATGGTCCCAATTACCCCATCTTCACTCATCCTGCTTATCACTTAGGGTGGATGCCAGTTAGGCCAAGTTCCCTAATTTCCTTCAATGACTAACATTTACCCTCTTTTTCAATCCATTTCAATCTTAAGCAACCTTACTCTGCTGCTTTTACTTTGAACTCCAGTACACTTTAACAACCTAAAATTCTTTCTAATTAAGCTAATAACTCCTATATAAAGCACACTATTCTCCTATCAAACCACTGCAACTATATATGAATAGGAATACACAACACTTTATATATATATTCAATCCATCACTCTATATATGGAGTGAAAACAGACATGATGCTAACCACCCTTTAACCACCCTTGGCAGTTATTTATGCCTGTTGCAGGGCTGTATTGGTGCCCTATACAGCCCTGAAACATGCATAAATGACCACCAAGGGTGGTTAAAGGGTGGTTAGCGTCATATCTGTTTTAACCCATGATTAATATGTGTGTAAATATGTGGATTTACACATTTCCTCAAGCCTGAACCTATCAACTCAAGGGGTCAGGCAACAAATTGCTGGTGGCAAGTATGGGACCCGAGGCCCAAACTTGTTGAAACTTGATACACTATGTTTTGGTGGGGTACAGAATACCAAAGAGCTTGCAAGTAATTTTTCAGCATGCTTTGGGGTAGAAAGTGCATGCTGATTCAATAAGCAATTCATATGGGCTCATGTGTTGGCTCAATTGCCGACTGTTTCTGAGTTTCCATGATTCCGAGTTCTGAGATTCTGAGGTTTTCTGAGGTCCTGAGTTCTGATTTTCGATTTCTGAGTCCTTGGAAAAAATTCTGAGTGATGGCTGAAAACTTGGTCCTGGTACTTGGAACCTTGGAAATCCTCATGAGGATTTTTGTTGTTGTTGTTGCAATTAAGTTCAGCCCTACTTAAAATTGAAATCTGAGGGAAGCAGTGGCATGGGAGTAACTTTGGGCTAAAAGCTTTGGGGTGGTAGATACTTTGGGGTCGTACATAATGACCCACATAGAGTGAAGACGTTGGTCAAGCAGCGTGTCATGGATATCGCCTTACAAGACGGTATTGCTGAGGTCAGAAATAAGACGACATTAGAGTTGTTTTGGGGACTGCTGGAGAGGCCCTTAACAGTTGTGCCATATTTGGATTTTAATCTGGATCTGGCCATGAGAAGATGCTATACATTGGCTAGGCTGAATATTTTCCCTTGGCCATGACTATGGGTCGTAGGGGGAATATTCCTTTGTCCAAATGGTTTTGTAGCTGTGCGCAGGACCGTATAGAAACAGTGGAGCATATTCTCTTGGAATGTGTACTATTTAACAGTCTTAGGACTAGATTAATAACCCCTCTTCTAGAAGGCGGCCATGGGTGGACTGCTACCAGCACTGTGACTCACCTTCTAGCTGGGAGAGAGGACGGTGTGACTATACAGGTAGCCAGGTTCCTGTCTGGTGTTATGAAGTTTAAAGGCATCAAGGGACAGGCTGTATCTAATTCTAGCTGATACAAGGGGCATGTAGAAGTATTGATGTATTGATAGCTTACATGGTTCATATACTTATATGGGTCTAAAAGACAAGGGGCTGGCACAAGAGGCTATTTGCCCCACTTCATCCGGTACAGGTATGATGTTATCATGGTGTAACTTAGCCACCAACTTATCTGATAAATGGTAATGTCTATTTTATATATATGCATGTGAACATATAGTACTATTGATATTTGTTACTTGATATGGCTTTGGCTGATTCAATAAATTATTTATTAATTATTATTATTATTATTATTATTATTATTATTATTATTATTATTATTAAAAAACTGACCCACATAGGTTCTCCCCTCCCCTCCATCTCTAGAATTTTGGAGGAAGGCAATTTGTGGGGGATGCATTCCCCCCTATAATTACTCCAATGGTGTTTGGTGTGTGTTCTGTTGTACCCATTGTAAAGTGAGTGAAGGTATTACTTGTGATATTTGCCATGGATATTAATTTGGTATTTACTTGTGACAGCTGGTTACGTTGGAGAATCCAAATTGGGGCACAACCGGAATTTTTCTTCACTCCAAAGCCCTGTCACTGGCACTTCCCACTCTGTCCTACTCTTTCACAGTCCCCCTCTCTTATCTCTGTTTCCTCCTTTCCTGACAAGCTCTGGCTATCCTGTAAGGAACAGCAGTAGAAGAAGCAGTAAGGTGAAGGAAGGGAGTTTGTGCTTACCTCCCCTGCTTTGTCTGCCTCCCATGCTGCCAAGTCCCAGGCTTTGAATACCCACACTCAGGGTTGCTAGAGTGGTGGTCAGCCAAGCTGAACCATTGTCTTGGCCTGTTGCAGGCCCAGCTACTCCTTCAAGGGATCCCTCTGCTGCTCCAGTCAGACCCCTCTTCCCGGTTGTCTCCAATCCTTCCACACCTCCCAGCTTGCTGATTGACTGCCAGTCAGAATATGAGTCTGTTTGGTGGCAGCAGGATGCTGGTGGAACAACTCTCCTCTTATCCTTTCCTGTTGTGCTCATCCCTTATCTCTAGTTTTGCTCCATGATCACTTTGCTCCCAGTCCTTGTTCTTGCTCCTAGTCCTGCCTCTTCTCTAGCCCTTGTCTTCAGCCTCGCCTCCTGTTTTACCCTTCTGTCTTATCTCCCAGCCCTAATTCTGATCCCTTTCACCCCAAATGTTACGTCTGTCCATGTCCCAGATGTTCCTCCACCGAACAACCCTTACACATACATTGCCATTAGAGCTGAAATGTGCACATAATTTGGTACCCGAAGGCAATACCCACATTTTCGAGAACTGTGTTGGGTATTCGATGAGCTACCCAACCACCAATTGAGTAGTAGCCAGATAACTGAAAATCAGTCATTTCCAATATCAATTTACTAATTTTCCGGTTACCAATCGAAAAATTGGGATAGAAAACTGAAAAATCAAGACAGAAAACCAAAATGTAGAGACCAGAAGTTAACATTCCAGGACATCATGCACCCAGATTGTGTCAAAATTGGGTACAAATTCATACCTGATGTTGCCAAGTCAGTTCAGTACCAGAAAATAAGGGATGCTACAGAGTCAAGGGATACTGAAATAAAATATTCCATTTTATTCTGTGATGCTGTGGTGCTCAGAATAAAGGATGTTGTTATGTAAAGAAACAATGTCCATTATGTTTTATAGAGCTGCAGGGCTCTAAAATGAGGGTTACTATCTAAAATAAGGACCTTACCAAAAAATAAGGGACAGCACAAAACCTAAGTAACTGAAATATCAAAACAGATGAAGTATATGAACTAAAAGAAAATAGGCAGATATGAGAATATCCATGTTTTTATGTTTGTCTGTTTGTATGTTGAGACTATGGCTTCGGCTACGTTAATAAATTATTTACTACTACTACAATATCCATATCAGTTACACATATAATTCAGATTTTAGGAGGGATATCTGGAAATACAAATATCTTTGAATACAAAATCTACTATTTGTTTCAAATCTATTAGTTATTCATATGCTGTATGTTATTCACTTATATAAGATTTAGCTTTGTTAGTTTTATGGTGATCAGTTGTATGGTGGATTGTGCTACAGACCCCATCCCACTTATTTCTCTCATTTCCTCCATTCTTTCTTTCTTTCTTTCTTTCTTTCTTTCTTTCGAGGACTTAAAACCATTTTGCATGTGCTCCATTTCTATCTGTCTCATTTTTTATTAATGCAGAAAACAATATCTGCTGAATTTGTTGCATAGTTTCAAATTTACAGTATAACTTATTTAGTGCCACCTCCAGTTATGGTTGACTAAACATAACTGAGGGTTAGGGAAAACAAAAAATATTAGCGCTGTCAGGCCATAGAACACAAGAATAATGTGAAATATAAAGAAAATGCTACTTAAATGCATTGCTTAAAAGGAAAGGGAAATGATTGATGGCCCTTCTTAACTCTAGAAGGCAGGAGAACAGTTGGGATTTTCCTAGCAATTCTGCAATTAATTAGCATATAAATATTAGTATTTGCCTATGTATTACAGGCAAGACAGCCTGATGTATAAAACATTGTACCTAACAATGCGTGTGTTTTTATGAGTTATGACAAATGAATGAAAAATGTTCTTTCCATTTAGCGCTGGTCTATTGCACAAAAGTAGTAAAGTATCTGTGCTGTAAGTTCCTGAACAGATTCAAGAAGTACAAGTTTATATTAAACACGTAACACTTGTTTGACCTAAGGTCACATTCATAGGTGACAAAACTCCACTTTAAACTAGGGATGAAACTTGATCTTGATTTTCTTGCAGTTCTTGCCAAGAATCCCAGTTCTCGACTAGTTTTTTGTGAGACATGATAATCAAGAAAATCCCTGTTCTCAACACTTTCTCGGCTGATATTTTTCCCGACATACCATTTACCGTTTACTGCTACCTTTTACCATTTACTGTTACTGTTTACTGTCTACCATGTTTGTACCAGTAAGTATGTGCCACAGTCATGGAAATCATTTTGCAAATGTGCATTTCCAGGAAGAACACGGTACACAGTGGTACACAGTGGTACACAGCGGTACTTAGCGGTACACAGTAAGTAGTAATGGTAAACAGTAATGGTAAATTGTAAACAGTAATGGTAAATTGTATATCAAGAAAAATTTTTGACCGAGATATTGAACCATTATCAAAATTACCCCTAGATCTAGGTAATGATTCTTGATTTTCATGAGATTTTTGCAAGAAAGAGATTGATTAACATTTCAACCCTCAGGGGCTTTTTGACTGTGTAAAAAGATTAGTCCTCAAGATATCTTGGCATATGACTCATGAGAATGAGATGGCAAACTGTTGTTTAACAATCAAGCTGTCCTCCTCATGTGCATTGCTTGTAATGTCAGAAGGGATGCTCTGCAGCACTCTGCTGATAGCTGCAATTGCTAGTCCAATTGTTAGCGTGACAGCAGCAGGTAAGAGATATGGTACAATTGTTCTCTTCTGGAAGAAATTTAAAATGTGAGAGAAGACATTCTTGTGACTTCACCCACAGGGCGCTTTTAGACATGTATCCAATCTCGCAGTCTTAAAAATCGGCTTTCAGCAACCTTGCACAGGTGTCGTTTAGACATGCCTCCCCACACCGGAAGTCACCCAGCCACCATTGGAGACAGCAGCACTGGAGAACTCACGCATTCTTTTGACAACTGGACTTCTTGAACTGGTTTCTCCACTGACTACCTGTTACCTTTTCACTCCTTTTATTATTAAACTTGCTTGACAAGTCTGGTCTTCAAAAGAATGTGTGAGCCACCAAGTGCCACTGTTTCCAATGGCAACCAGGTGACTTCTGATGTGGGGAGCCATGTCTAAACTACACCCGTGTGAGGTTGCTGAAACTGGATTTTGAAGTCCACAAGATTGGAGGCACATCTAAAAGTGCCCTCAGACTTGTTACATGCCAAATCAGTTAGGATAGTTCACCCCTGATGGCTTATGGAACCTGGAAGGTTCCAGACCGCTCTAGGGGATGTTTCCTCTGATCTCGAAGGCCGATCACTCAATGACCTTGTGACCATATGGAATTCCATGTTGGTGGAGGCCATCGACTGGGTGACTCCCAGGCGTCTGCTCCCAAACCACCGACAATGCAGGTCCCCATGGTATACAGAGGAGCTGCGGTGGATGAAGCAGGAAGGGCGGCAGTTAGAGCGACGGTGGCATCACTCACGTGCTGAAGTTGACCAATTGTGGCATAGAGTCTGGTTGTGTACCTATGCTGTTGCAGTGTGGGCAGCAAACTTTCTTTGCTGCCCTCATTGCGTCTGCTAAGTCCCGCCCGGCAGAGCTTTTCCAGGTGATGATTCTAAGTCCCTCCACCTGGACTTAGAATCATCAAATGCCCACTGTGATTTGTTTGTGGACTTTTTTGTGGATAAAATTGCTCAAATCCACCACAGTTTTGACGCAACATTTTTAGCAGTAGGTGATTGAGAGGCGGAGCCCCGTCTTCTCCTGTTTTGTGGGATGAATTCCAGGATGTATCACCCTCAGATGCAGGGGATGCTCTTTGGACTGTTCGAGCCACTTATTATGAACTAGATGCATGCCCGTCCTGGCTAGTCAAGGCCAGCTGGGAGACATTAGGGCCGTTGTTGGCGGGCATTGTCAACGCCTCCCTTGGGGAGGGCAGGGTGCCGGACTGTCTCAAGGAGGCTCTGGTGCAGCCCCTGCTCAAGAAGACATTATTGGACTTTGGTGTCCTGGCCAGCTATCGGCTGGTCTCTAACCTTCCCTTTTTAGGGAAGGTTATTGAACGAGTGGTGGCCCGACAACTGCAGGAGCATCTGGACCAGTTTAATTTTCTCGATCCCTCGCAGTCTGGCTTTCATCCGGGATATGGCACGGAGACTGCGCTTGTGGCCTTGGTCAACAAGCTCTCCCATGAGTTGGACTGGGATTGTTCAATCCTGTTGATCCTGTTAGATCTCTCGGCTGCATTTGATACCGTTGATCATGAGTTGTTGGTGACTCAGCTGTAAGACTGGGCAGGGACTGGCGGGACCATTCTTGAATGGATCCGCTGACTGCTCTTTTCTGACTGGGAGAACCCAAGGTGTGGTCCTGGGTGATTTTTCATCTTCTCCCGGAGTCTCACGTGTGGAGTCCCGCAGGGTTCTATCCTGTCCCCTCTCTTGTTCAATGTGTATATGCAGTCTTTGGGGGAGGTTGGTGTACAGTGTCATCAATATGCTGACGACACCCAGCTATATCTCTTTTTCATCCGACTCAGGGCCAGCAGTCTCGGTGCTTACCTGGTGTTTGACGGCTGTGGGAGATTGGATGAGGGCGAGCCGCCTGAGGTTAAATCCCGACAAGGTGGAGGTGATGGTTGTGGGGAAGGCCGGGGGAGTGGTGGCCCCCATCATTGATGGGGTCTGTCCTGCCCTGGTATCTCAGGTTCGGAATCTGGGGGTTCTCCTGGACCCACAGCTCTGCCTGGATGTCCAGGTGGCAGCTGTGGCTAAGGGGGCATTTTGCCAATTACATCTGGTGCATCGGCTTCGGCCATTTATCTCGAACTCGGATCTGGCCACAATCATCCATATTTTTATTACCTCAAGACTGGACTACTGTAATACACTCTACGTGGGGCTACCCTTAGTGCTGGTTCAGAGACTACAGCTGATGCAGAATGCGGCGACTCATCTCCTAATGGGGACGGGTCGACGCGAGCACATTACACAAGTACTTCGCTCTCTGCACTGGCTACCGATAATCTTCCGGGCCCAATTCAAGGTGTTGGTGTTGACCTTTAAAGCCCTAAATGTCCTGGGCCCAGCCTATCTTCAGGACCGTCTCACCCACTGGATCCTGAATCTGCCCCTACGTTCAGCCAGGGGCACCCTCCACGAGATCCCTGGGGTTTCTTGGGTGTCGACCTTGTGGAGGGCCTTCTCTGTGGCTGTACCACGACTGTGTAACTCCCTCCCATTGGAGGTTCACCTGACCACCAAACTTCCCTCTTTCCATAGACAATGTAAGACCTGGCTGTTCCACTGTGCCTTTCCTGAGGGAGATGGGCTGGGTGGGTTGGGTTAGGGGGTAATTTGTTTTATTGTGGGGTTTTTAATTGTATTATTATTGTTTTAAATTTGTTTTAATATGTTATCAACTGCCCCGAGATGATGGAGGGGTGGTTTAAAATTTTTATAATAAAAATAATAAATCTCACTAATTTACATTACTTTTTTTGTATTTTGATAGCACCAGTCATCATATGTGATACATCAAGAATACTGATACTTAAGAAGCATTCATAAAAATTTTCAGATAGGAGAAAATTCTAAAGTTGAATCCTCACTCGAAAGCCATTCTTCATTTTGTTTTCATTCCACTGTTTATTTATACCCTGCACTCTCCCAACCAAAGGCGACTTGAGGCTGCTCACAACAGTCAATAGCAATAAATACACTTTGGGTTTAAATCCCATGCAGGGGAATCCCCACAATAAAAAATCGATAATACATCCTGTATACACTAAATTTACACAAAAATTCCATAGCTGTTTATAATTCTGTCTAACATTTAATCCCAATACTCTCGCCACTGGCACCCCTCATCTTGCCGCTGCCTGCTCCCACTAGGCAGTCTACTCCACATCTCCCTCCCTTGCTGCCACCAAGGGAGGTCCTCCTCCTCCTTCTCCTCCCCCCCCTCTCTCACAGGGGGAAGGCTTTCCCACCACCTTTGCCAGGACAAAATTAGCATTATCTAGACATACTAAGATTCCTCCATCCCAATCTCCCGACCCATCCGAAGGGCACGGAAAAAGGACAGACCCTTTTAACCGTGCCCCTTCAATCCACACCCCCAGCACGTGCCTCCGGCACAGCCTCGGGCTACCCCTGGTGTTATGGGGCATGCCCTGAAAATTCCCCTCCCCAGGCCCCGCCCCCCCAAAGGGGGTGAGAAGGGAGCACTGTACCGCGGTTGCCCACCTGCCGCACCTGAGCACTGACTGCCAAGTTCCAAGGCAAGTCTCTGTCCTATTTCGGGGGGGGAAGGGAGATATCTTCAGCTGCACAGGCTCCAGTGCCACTCCTAGCTGCCCCATCTTGCTTGCAATGCTGCTGCCTCCAGACGCCATTGGGCTACCCCTGGTGTTATGGGGTATGCCCTGTAAATTTCCCTCCCCAGGCCCCTCCCCCACAAAGGTGGGGGGAGAGGGAGCACTGTCGCTCAGCCACTCACCTGCCGCACCTGAGCACCAACCCCCAAGTTCCAAAGCAAGTCTCTGTCCTATTTTTTGGGGGGGGTGGGAGATATCATCAGCTGCACAGGCTCCTGAGCCACCCTAGCTTCCCCATCTTGCTTGCAATGCTACTGCCTCCAGACTCCATTGGGCTACTCCTGGTATTATGGGGCACGCCCTGCAAATTCCTCTCCCCAGGCCCCGCCCCCACAAGGGTGGGGGGAGGAGGGAGCACTGTCCCATGGCTGCTCACCTGCCACACCTGAGCACCGATCCCCAAGTTCCAAGGCAAGTCTCTGTCCTATTTCGGTGGGGGGATGGGAGATATCATCAGATGCACAGGCTCCTGCGCCACCCCTAGCTGCCCCAGCTTGCTTGCAATGCTGCTACCTCCAGACTCTATTGGACTACCCCTGGTGTTATGGGATATGCCCTGTAAATTCCCCTCCCCAGACCCCGCCCCCACAAGGGTGGGGGGAGAGGGAGCATTGTCACTCAGCCACTCACCTGCTGCACCTGAGAACCAGCCCCCAAGTTCCAAGGCAAGTCTCTGTCCTATTTTGGCGGTGGGGGGATGGGAGATGTCTTCAGCTGCACAGGCTCCTGCGCCACCCCTAGCTGCCCCAGTTTGCTTGCAATGCTGCTACCTCCAGACTCCATTGGGCTACCCCTGGTGTTATGGGGTATGCCCTGTAAATTCCCCTCCCCAGGCCCTGCCCCCACAAGGGTGGAGGGAGAGGGAGCATTGTCACTCAGCCACTCACCTGTCGCACCTGAGCACCAGCCTCCAAGTTCCAAGGCAAGTCTCTGTCCTGTTTTGGCAGTGGGGGGATGGGAGATGTCTTCAGCTGCACAGGCTCCTGAGTCACCCCTAGCTGTCCCCAGCTTGCTTGCAATGCTGCTACCTCCGGACTCCATTGGGCTACCTCTGGTATTATAGGGCACGTCCTGCAAATTCCCCTCCCCAGGCCCTGCCCCCACAAGGGTGGGGGGAGAGGGAGCACTGTCACACGGCCTCTCACCTGCTGCATCTGAGCACCAGCCCCCAAGTTCCAAGGCAAGTGTCTGTCCTATTTCAGGGAAGAGATGGGAGATGTCATCAGCTGCACAGGCTCCTGCACCACCCCTAGCTGCCCCCATCTTGCTTGCAATGCTGCTGCCTCCTTCTTGAGGCATTTAAAAGAATTTGACCAGTCCAGGACCTCCAGAATTCCTGAGCCTAAAAAATTCCCAGCTCCCCACCCACTACCTGTTATCTTTTCACTCCTTTTATTGCTACTTCATATGTTTATGGCTAGACATTTTTTATTTATATATTTAATTTTATCGATTTATATCCCATTTCTAGATGTATCAATTCTGGGAAAGCAAAAAACATAGCAGAGGGGAAATACTACCTAGGTGTATGAATAATATCTATCAAGCCTTCCCAATCCTGCAAAATACTTATATATGATCTTAATTTCAAATGGGTGGGACTGCACATGTGCTAAAAGAAAGAACACACATAAATCTTTGCAGAATAAGACCCTGAAGTAACTTGTTTAAATGCCATGGATGGCCATGGGTGACCCTGAAGTAACTGGTTTAAATGCCATGGGTGGCCGTGGGTGGCCATGGCAGTTGTTATTAGACACCATGGCCACCCATCATGTGGGTGGGTCCATCTTGGAAAGGTCTGAGCATGCTCAGAAGGGAGCCATTCATCTCTTCTGAGTATGCCCAGAATTTTTTTTTAAAAAAAAAACCTTACCTGGCTGGAGGAAGTGACATGTTGCTGGACCCCCTCTGAAGGGTGAGTACTCTACTGAGCCCCTTCTAGTCCCCTACCCCCTCTTCCCTTGGCCATTGCCCCCTCTCCAGGATCCTTTTGACCTCTGGACCTCTCCTTGCCCCCCATCCTCAGAATTCCCAAGTATTTTCTGAGGGTCCCCGGACTGGCACAAACACTCGGGATTGGTCCGTGGACACTCAGTGAATATCGGGGAATATTTTTTTAATCTTCAGTGCAGCCCTAGTGTGCCAGGCATGCTTTCTTCCCCAGTGGATCTGGCATGGTAAGGGTCTTGCAGTACTAGTAAATCTTGTAGAATAACTTGGACCTCATGGGGGAAGGAAGCATAGGCTCCATTCTGTATGCTTTTCTTTTCTTTTTTTTTTAAGATTTATTTTTTTATTGTTTGAGAAAAGTTCATACATAAAGTCCACTTTCAATCCTCTTAAAAAATATTCAGGATTTCAGTTTGGTCCACAAATTTTGCAAATTTAGCAAATTCAGACTATATAGGAGAAAACAACAGAGAACAAAATAAAACAGGAGAGAACAAGAGCTCACACATTCTGTGTCCTTACAAAGTGGGATTCAGTCTCTTTGGAAAAGGATCCGCACTTGGGAATAACATTCCCAAGCCTTTTTTGTCCATATTCTTTTCATCCAGGGCCAGTATAATTGGTGCCCAAATCCTTTCGAAACCTTGCAGCCTGTTTTGGAGATCACCGTGAACATAAACCATATTTTATGAAACAACTCATCCCAGGAGAGCTCCTCAGCCGCCTTCCAATGTTTAGCTATAATACTTATAGCTGCTAGAAATATAACCTTACATTATCCCTGACAGAGGTGTATATTTTTTGTATTGGGATATAGACCAAGCAGGGAAATTTCAGGTCTATACGGGACAACCTCCCCCGCTACCTTATTGATTCACTTCCATACCCTACACCAAAACACCTGGACCTTCCCACAATCCCACCAGCAATGTTTATAACTCCCTTTTTCTCCACAGTCTCTCCAACAAAGCCCTTTCCCCGTCGGGTTGGCAAATCTCAACCTCTCAGGTGTCAGGTAGTATCTGATAGTTTAATCTGGATTCCCCTGACCTCCAAGGAGGTGCACATTTATTCATGTGACTCCATAGTTTTTTTTCCCCTCTTCTTCCAGGGACAGACCTATGTCATTCCTCCATTTTCTGATATATGAAAATGGCGCGGTATAGGTTAATTTCTTTAGTTTTTTGTATATCCTCCCCAATCTGCCTGAGGCTTAATTTTTTTATTTAAAAAAAAAAAAAAAAATATTCTCAAGCTTATAAGGTTCCCTACTTAAACTTTCCTTGTTTTGAGGGGAATTAACCAAATCCTTCAGCTGTAAGTATTGAAAAATATTTAGGTTTTCCTGTGTCAATTCCTCTACCTTTTGAGGGAGTATGAATTTCCCCCCTACAAACAGCTGTTCCATCCTGGTTACCTCCTTTTTCTTTAAGGAGGATCTGATCCCCAGGGCTATGCCCTGTTCTCTGATTTGTATTGACTCTATCGGAATAAAGGGGGACATTGCTCCTTTCGTCCCCATTTTTTTCTTTATTCTTTCCCAGTACTTCCACAGGGTTCCAGCAAATGGATGTTCTTTTTTTATTTCCATGGGGATGGTACCCTGATCTACAATTAGGCCCTTTAGTGTCTGTACTTGTAAGACTTCTTTTTCTAGTTCTGCCCATTCAGGCACAGCTGAGTCGTAATACCAGTCATACATCCCCACCAGAGATGCTGCCATGTGGTAAAGTCTTATATCAGGGACATTTAGACACACATACCCCTTCTCTTGAAGTTGCATTAAAGATTGTTTCCTAATCCGTGGTTTCTTCCCGTTATATCCTTTAATAAATTATCATTTAATTTAAAAAAGGACTTTGGCAGTGGGATCAGGATTGCCATGAGCTTGTACAAAACCTTGGAGAGCACTATCATTTTGTAAAGGTTGATTTTTCCTAACCACGAAACCATCAATTTCTGCCAGTGTCGTACTTCTTCCCTCAGTTGTTTTATTAAAGGGAGGAAGTTAACCGAATATAAGTTTTTCATCTTTTTTGTTAGTGTTACCCCATGGTATTTCAAACCTGATTCAGTTACCAGAAATGGTGATATTTGTTTAAGTTGTTCCTCTTGTTTTTTCCCTTGTCCAAAAATTAATGCAAAGAATTTCTCCCTATTAATCGAATATCCCGATATTTTTCCAAATTGCTCCATCACCCCTAGTAGCTCTGGGAGAGTTTCCTGCGGATTAGTTATATACATTAATAAATCATCTGCGTAAAGAGAGAGTTTGTTTACACATCCCCCGACTTGTACCCCGTTTATTTTTTCATTTTACCAAATCGCTGAAGCCAGAGCCTCCAGTACAGCAGAGGGGACAGGGTGACGTCCCTGTCTGGTCCCCTCTCAGGGGCGGCTGGTGGGTATTGAGGTTGAAGGGGCAGTAAGGCCGGCGAGCCGGCAGATGGAGCCAGGGCAATGGTAGGCAGAGCCAGGGCAACAGTAGACGGAGCCAGGGCAATGGTAGGTGGCATAATCCAGGAGTAAGGAGTTCCAAGGGTTAATGTTAGATGGAATTACATTTCTTAATCAAGCAATTTCAGGGAGGTTAGGTAGGTTTAAAAGCAGGCAGACAACCTTAAACCTCACTTACAGGCAGTTTTAGCAAAGACACACTCACATGCAGCAGTTGTTAAGAATGCTGCTTCAGAAAGAAGGGACTTGCTGCATGTATGTTGGAGGGACCCCAATCCCTGCTTCAGAAGTCCCTTCTGAAGGAGTATTTTTGCCCTCTGCTGCATGTATGTTTGTGTGTTGGGGGGAATTTCAAGGCCCATGAATCACCAGACTCACAGGTACATCTCGGGATCTCAAAAGCACCCCATTTCCAGCATTATGAACACACCTAACTTCCTAAGATCGCCAGACTGCCAGTTACATCTCAGGATTTCCAAAGCACCAAATTTCCAGCATTGTGAACACACCTAACTTCCTAAGATCGCCAGACTGTCAGTTACATCT
>QEPC01011113.1:2643987-2701978 GCA_003113815.1 Sphenodon punctatus | reverse complement strand
GGGGTGTGGAGGGTGCAGGGGGGAAGCCTATGGGGGTGCAGAGGGTGCAGGGGGGAAGTCTATGGGGGTACAGGGGGAGAGGGGAGGGATATCTTACCTGATGACTCTGGCATGGTCCTCATCATCCCAGGCTTCAGGCGGGGGGGGGGACTTTAGGGTTGTTTTTTAAAATTGCCCACGTGTCCTGGTCTCCTCTGCGGAGGCAGGATGCATGAGCAATTTAAAAAAAAATAAAAAACAAAAACAAAAAACCCGTTCCCTGCCTTGCCGCTCCCCCGCCACTCTGAGCAGCAGATGGTGGGGTGGGGATGGCAAGGGGCAGTGGCAGGTAAGTGGCTGGGCTGGCAGCATTATTTTGGACAGCTGAGCCCTGCAACAGCACGCCAACAGCCATGTTGAGCTGCATGTGAGGCAAGGAGTAGCACGCATGCGTGCTGTTCCCTGCCTCAGTCCCCCCACCCAAGGGATCTCGCCAGGGCTGTTTCAGCAAATGCCCTTGTGAGATCTTCCATTGAGCCCATAGGGCTCAATGGAAAGGCTAGCCCCTCCCTCCACAACACGTCCTTTACGTGCTGTGGGATGGCAGGTCTCAGTTCCCCAAATCGTGCTTTCCATTGAAAACGCAGTTTGGGCTTAGCCTTTTTGTCCCTTGCAGGACCCACTCCTCAGGCGTGGATTCCGGAAGGGACAGAGAGAGACAGCATAGAAGAGCTTCTGACAGCGCTGCAGGCAGCAGTCTCTGACTTTGTTAGGCTGCTCCAGCCCGGGCGGAGCAGACTCTGTAGCAATTAGCAAAGTCAGAGAGGCTGCTGCCTGCAGTGCTGTGAGAAGCAAGCTACTGCAGCGGCCAGCGGGGATTTGTTTTGTTTTTTTTCAACTCAGCGGCGGCTGGCTCAGCGGCGCTTGGAGGGGCTTTGCCCCAAACCACCTGAGCGGCTAGCCTCCACTGCCCCCTCTGCAATTGAAAAGGCTCTGTAAGCTCACCGTTGATTAACAGTCTGGATTGTGGTTTTCTGTAGATTGCAGAGAGCCAACCTAAAAAGTTACCTCAAAAACCCAGCTTCTCTAGAACCTTAAATAGACATTTCGGCTCCAGAAAGTCAAAAGCTTTCTCAGCATCAGTTGAGATTACCATAGCTAGGACTTTCTGCTTGTCTATTGCAAATATAATATTTATGGCCTTTCTAATATTATCCCCACCCTGTCTGCTAGGAATGAAACCAGTCTGATTTTTGTGAATAATTTCACCACTTATCGCCTTCAATCTGTCAGGAAGGATTTTAGCAAAAATCTTAAAGTCCTTATCTAACAGGGAGATTGGACGGTAGCTTCCGCATTGTTCAAGGTCTCTACCGGGTTTAGGAATTATTGTAATTACTGCATTGTAGAAATTTGGCGGCATCTCTTTTTCTACTAGTATATTATTGTACACTGCTGTGAGATAAGGCACCAGGGTTGTTGTAAAGGCTTTGTAAAACTCGTTTGGGAACCCATCTGGCCCGGAAGTCTTATTAGTCTTTGAGACTGTTATTGCCTCTTGAACTTCTTGCTCTGTAATAAGGGCATTCAAGAATACCTCTTGATCTTTATTTAGACGGGGCATTTGTACTCCCTCTAAAAATTTCTGTATTTCTATTTCTCCTGGGTTTTGTGATGTATACACATCCTTGAAGAACTCTAAAAATGCCTCTTTTATGTGGGGGAGTTCCGTACAGTGTTTGTTTGCCTTATTTATTACCCTTGCTACATGCGCTTTCCTTTGCTTTGCTTTTACTAGTCTAGCCAAGGTTTTCCCTGCTCTATTACTATTTTCGTAGAAATAAAATCTTATTTTTTTAGTCTTTTCTAGCTCCAGTGTATTTATAATTTCCCTATTTTTTTATTATGTCCAATTTCAAGGCCTTAGTGGTGGCTATTTTGTTTTGTGCTTCCAATTTTTGTAGTTTGGCATATGTTTCTTTTCTTTGCTGTCTTTTATCTTTAAAAAATTTGGCCTGTAAAGCAATTATATTACCTCTGGTCACCGCCTTTGCAGGTGACTTTACTGACTCAGAGTTAAGCTCAAAAAATTCTATTAGACTTCTTTGAATCTGGATTTTATTTTCCCCGCTTGTGAGTAAGCTTCTATTTAGCTGCCAAATGGAGAACTCAGGGTGCTGTCCTCCTGGCTCTTTAAACATGGTAACCACTGCATTATGATCTGCCAGCACCACAGGAATAATAACACATCCCTCCCACCATGTGCATCGGTTTTATTGACTAGCACGTGATCAATACGAGTGTAACTATTGTGTACATCCGGGGAAAAAATGTCATTTCTTTCCTTCCCATTTAAGTGTTTGCATAAATCCATCCAGCCATATTTTTCTAGGAGATTGGCTAGCTCCCTTTGTTCCCTTTTTGCATCTCCCAAACGGGAGTGATCCAGATCAGTGATTGTGGCGTTGAAGTCCCCCTGGATGGTGACCCATCCTTTGGCAACCTCAGCTATTCTTTTGAAGGGTTCTTTTAAAAAAACTGCCTTTCCCACATTGGGCGCATATATATTTGCTATTGTCATTTACTTATCCTGCACCTTCCCAATTAGACAGAGGAACCTACCTTCTTTATCTTTAATATATTTTTTAATCTCAAAGCTCTTCTTTTTACTAAATCCTATTATGACCCCAGCTTTTTTCTTTTTGGCACATGAGGCATATAAGCCTCCTATCTTTGCATTTGCAAATCTGGGGACATCGTTGTCTAGAAGATGGGTTTCTTGTAGAAAGAAAATGTCAGCTCCTTGCTCCTCAAAAAAATCTCTTACCTTTTTCCTTTTCTGGGGTGAGTTCATGCCTCTAACGTTAACTGTGACTGTTTTAATATCAGCCATCCCTTGAAAGTGGAATCATTTTGGGGTACTCCCTTCCTTGAACCATACAATTTTATGCTTCCCTCTGCCCTTGTGAATATGATCCATTAGCTCCCATACATCCTATTTCCCTTCTCCTTTATGGTAACTATATCTATAGCAAGTATTTCTTATATTCCCATTTCTCCATTGCTTTATCCTTAATTTTTTGTGAGAGCCCTTGTTCCCCTCTTCCCCTTTAAAACCAGCCCCCCTTCCCTCTCTAAACTGTCCCCCCCTTTTCCCTCTCCCTTTCTGGCTTCTTCGCCAGCACTTCATCTTCCCCCTGCTAGCCTTGCTAGGGATCTGCTGGGAGTCCAAACACCCGGTTTCAAACCCGCGGTATGCCCTTCTTCCCTCCACCCCCAGCTCATGTTATCGTATTTTATTTTAACTTGCCTTCTTATAGATTTAAAGCAACTGCATGCCATAAACCCTTTTAATCTCTTCAACCAACTTTAAATGAACTTTAAACCCCCCTCAGTGTTCCTTGTTCCCTTCCTCTGACTCAGGGTGTTTTCAGACGTTATGGGGCCCGTTGCCCCTGTACCAAAAACACCCTATCCATTCCCCGCCGGGATGACCCCATCACGCCGTATCAGATGTGCCGGGGGGATCCTGGTGGGGAATCTGGGAGGGGCCGGGCGGAGCAACGTGTGGCCGCACGGCCCCGCCCCTCCTCATGCCCCACCGCCCGCCCTCTGGGGAGACGGGTGGGTGGCGGGGCCAATGAGGCCACCGCGTCGGGCCGTATTCGCCACGGCTCAGGATCCCGCCGGTGATCCCGGGCTGTGGCGCCCGACCAGACGTGACGCCGGGGTTTACCCCGGCATGGAATTACATTCAACACGCAATGGCCTCTGGTCCCGCCGCTTTGGCCGCTCGCGTGGTGAATGTAATTCCATGCCGTGGTAACATCTGGGGGGGAACATCTGTCCCCCCAACAGATGTTTTGGAATCACAGCCACCACCGGGAATTGACCGTGGTTGACTGTGATCTCGTAACGTCTGAAATCACCCTCAGTCTTCCTGCTTTTTCTTTCCCTCTCTTGAAGCTTTCTTTTTCCTGCTATGTCTAACAATGAGGGTTTCTTTCAGCTTCCATTAATCTTGTGCCCTCGCATTAGGAGCTGCCAGCTGAGCTGCCAGAAAGACCTCCAGATCCTCTGTATTATCAAAGAACTTCCTTCTCCCATTGTCAGTAATCATCATTTTAGCTGGGAAGAGCAGTCTTGGATTCAGGTTTCTCTCAATAAGTACTCCAAAGTACTTATTCCATCTCATTCTTTTTTTAACTTTCTCTGCTGCATAATCAGGGAACACTCTCACACTTTGCTGCTGGAAGGTCAGTTTCTTTTTAGTTCTGGCGCTCCTCAAAATCTTCTCCTTTATTTGATAGCTTGCAAATTTCACAATGATGGGGCAAGGTTGGTCTGAGTCTGTCTGACTGGGGCGTCCTGTTCTGTGGGCCCTGTCAATTGCTGCAGAGTGGAGGTGTCCCTCCTCAGGAAAATTCTCTCTCAGCAGGGCCCAGATTGTCTCAATCACCCTTTCTGCACCCCACGCATTTTTAATTCCATTAAATCTTAAATTTCCTCTACGGGAGCGATTTTCTAAGTCCTCACATTTTAGAATCAGGAAAGCTGTCTCAGCTTTAACTTTATTTAATTGTTCCTGGGTGGTCAGGGACTGATCCTCCATCATGGAGATTCTCTCTTCAGTCACTTCAATCCTTCTAGCCAGCCCCTCCAGCTTCTTGTTCCCTTCATCCACCACCAACTTAATCTGCTTCATTTCTGTCTTTAACTCAATTTTCATTTGAAGCAGCAGTTTTTTTAGGGAACCTTGTCTTCCTTCTTCTGCCTCTGAGTCAGATGAAGCCTGGTCAGTTTCCATTTCACATGCTTCCAGTGCCATTTGCAGCCCGTTACTTTCCTCCCCCGCCTCTCTGCACTCAGTGGCTTGTTTTTTCTGGCAAAACCACTCCATTGCGTTTGCCTGCGATATTTTCTGGCAGGGCTTGTTTTTACCTGTCATTGTGGCCCGATTTTGGGTTTTAATTTTGTGTTGTTTTTTAAGTCGGCCTGAATTTTGAGCGGGGGGGAGCAGAGCTTGGGCAACTCCCAGCTATTAGCTTTTATGCATGCGCAGATCCCATGTTTTTCTTCTCTTAAGATTCAGAGTGTGTTAGGAAAGGACCATGAGTGTCACTGATTTAACTAATCTGACTTTAGTTTTGATGTACAATATTTTCCACAAGAAGACCTTATGGAATGGGGAAAAAATAGATTTTTGGCTCACTTGAGTTTGATCTTGATGATATTAAAATTAACAGGAGTTTTGCCATTGGAGGCATTTACACTGAAACAAACTTGAAAGTAATATAATGTTTTACAAAAAAAAAGTCTTTGTGTAGTATTTTTCTGGATTATACTTCTTATTGATATGGATATTTTTTGTGCGAATCAGAATTTTCCTACCTTGCAGGACGATCTTTTTCAGTGTCAGAAAACCAGTTTGTTGCCATTACTTAGGTTTCATGGAAATATTTAAAGAGTGACTCATCAGAGGATACTAAACGTAATGGAACACTGTCTTCAGAATACACTTTATTGTACATAATGATAACCTTTAAAAACTCTACATTTGGTTTAGATAGTAAAATAATATTACCTCAGTATTAGCAGTATTGTCTATGCGAGTAATGTGATCACTTATCTGTAGCAAAAATACCACACCTCAGTACAATCACTGTGACAGGGCTGGATCCAGGGAAGTGCTGACTGTATGACTGCACAGGACTCCAGGTGCTGAATAAAGTTGAAATAACAAATGAGTCTGAGAAGCACTGGTTTAAAATGACAGGCTCACTGAGCCTCAAGTACAGGAAACTGCAGCCTGCGGACTCAGGACCCACAGAAATTAAGGAAGCTCATGAAGTCCATGAAGCAATGGGGAGAGGTTGCATGTCTACTGTCAATGCAAAAAGCTCCTGGGTCTCAGAGAAAGAGTGCAGTCTCTGGAGGCTAGAGTGGCTGAGCTGGAGGAGCTGAGACATTTATAGAGGAGACCTTCAGGGACACAGCAGAGAAGTCCCATCTGCACTCCTGCAGTCCCTGTGCTGTTTTGGAGAATGAAGGTATGGGGAAGAGGGCATCAAGCTGCTATGGTGGGAAATGATCCCATAGCTGGGACCAGTCTTTCAGATGATATCACAGTATCCTCTTGTACTGAGGATACTTCTCCATGGTAGCAGTGATGGCTGGTGTGCTTTGAGGTTGGTGTGGCAGTAAGTAAGGCCAGCCGGGCCGCTGCTGGCTTTGCCGCTGGCGGGCCAGTGGAACCTTATGGCTGGCAGAGATCTAGGGTGGGGCTTGTCCATTGTAGGCAGAGCCTCCAAAAATTGAGCAACTTGGAGTTATCAGCCTTAATATCTGATGGACAGAACATTAGTTAACACTGGGGACTCCTTGCTGCTGAATAAAGCCCTGCCACTTGGAGACAGAGAGAACCCTTCTACTAGCATCTCATCCATTCAGTGGATGGGACTCCAGTAGGACGACACTCTCTCTCTCTCTCTCTCTCTCTCTCTCTCTCTCTAACAGTGGTAGTTCCATAGCAGGATAAAATAACTTGATCACATATTTAACATATACAAAACCTCAGGGCCACAACAAAATAGCTGCAGTATGCAGTTCTGAGTAAAGTAGAATGGCAGATTACACATTGCTATTGCACTGTACAGGAATTCCCCCCTCCCCCCAAAGAAGAAACCTGGGAAAAAACTTCATAAAAAAAAGACAGAAACCTGATTTTCAACCCCTCTTCCTCGCCACCCCGAAGAGATGGGGAACAGAAGCTCTTTTTTACACAGGACATAGCAAGATGGCACATTGGTTGGCACAGACCACCACAATTGTGCAAGCAAGGCAACAAAATACACAGCAGTATAACAAACAATTAAGATAAACAACATAGGCCAGCTGGAAATACCATCAAAGACCTTGCCCCCCCAACAGGGTATCTTTTTAATTAAAATAGTAACAACAATAGTGAGCTATTATAATAGTGAGTCACCTGAAATGGATCCAAAGAAGCCTATCCAAAACAGCATCCTATCTACACTGTATCCCCACCAGCCAATGCTTGTCCAAACAAACAGGGCCTTTTCTAAGTCTGAGGAATTGAGGCTTCTTTGGTTATATTGACCTCTTGCATCTGCCAGGTTTAAAAGAAAACAGACAACCTTAAACCTCACTTACAAGCAGTTTTAGCAAAGATCCACAGAACAGACACAAAGCTACCCCCTAATCTGCGCAGGTTAAAATGTCAGTTTCAGCAAAGCTGCAAACTCAAACCATTCCCACAAGTCTGCCCAGGTTCAAAGCCCCCAAAGGCATACAGAGACCGCCAAAGACAGCAGAAAAACAAACACTCCACATCATCAAGTGAACAAAATCCACATTCCAACTGACCTTGAACCAACCAACTTTATTCCCAGGGCCCTATGCACAGATATATAAAATCCACACATAAACCAGAAACCAACCTACAATGAGGCACCTTAATTTAGGCAGGTTATATTCACAGGTTAAAATGTCAGTTTCAGCAAACCTGCAGACTCCCCCACTGTGTCACCAAGTGCCCCTCCCTCCCCACTGTGCCCCCTCTTCCCCACGGTGTCCCCAATTGACCCCACTGTGTCCCCAAGTAACCCCCACTCCCTGGTGTGCCCCCACTCCCCCAGTGTGCCCCCACTCTTGCACTGTGTCCCCAAGTGCCCCCATTGTGCCCACAAATGCTCCCACTCCCCCAGTGTGCCTCCACTTCCCCACTGTGTCCTGAAATGCCCCCACTCCACCACCATGTCCCCAAGTGCCCCACTGTGTCCTCAAGTGGCCCCCACTCCCCCAGTGTGCCCCCAATCCCCCACTGTATCCTCAAATACCCCCACTGCCCCCACCCCATGTGCCCCCAAGTGGCCCCCACTCCCCCACCATGTCCCCAAGTGCCCCCACCATGTCCTCAAGTGACCCCCACTCACCCAGTGTGCTGTCAAGTGGCCCCCACTCCACCACCATGTCCTCAAATGCCCCAACTCCCCCAGTGTGCCCCCACTCCCCCACTGTCCTCAAATGCCCCCACTCCCCCCACAGCGTGTGCCCTCCAAGTGGTCCCCACTGGACCACCATGTCCAAGTGCCCCCACTGCATCCTCAAATGTCCCCGCTCCCCCAGTAAATGCCCGCTCCCCCACTGTCCCTAAGTCCCCCTGGCAAAAATGTTTTAAACCCTATCTGATTGCAGACAGGTCTGGAGTTGGTAATGGCTGCTGCCTTGCGCAGCCACAGCCTGTGAGAGGCGAGTTCATAGGCGCCCCTCCAGGCAATTAAAATGGCTGGGCAATGGGTTCCATTAGAACCCATTGCCCTGGCTGGCCATGCCCTCCAAAAATTGTGTCTTCTTTAGGACAGTGGCAGTGATGACCCACCAGAAGCTGCAGCTGTGCCTGCGCACTACTAGTCCAGGCGTGGGCAACTATTCTTGCTCTACAGGCTGGCGCACATGGGCAGAAGAGACACAGGGACTCTACCACAGCTGAGTGTCAGCTGCTGTACGTTGGACTCCTGCAGCATGCGTGTGGGTCAGGACGAGCCGTGCAGAGCACAGGACCTTTAAAAAATTATCTTCCAAGTTGAGGATCATTTTTAATGGTTCTGTACACCACACAGATCATGCTGACCTGCGCGCATGCTGCAGAATGGACAGCAGCTGCTGACAGTGAGTCGTACTGGACTGGTGCTGAGCACTGCGGGGTTGTGGGGCACCGCCCCCAGCACCAAAGCAAGGGGCTGCCCCCGCATGGTAGGGAACCCCACTGAAAGGAATAAGATGACTGTAGTAGTCAGCAATTCAATCATTAGGAATATAGATAGTTGGGTTTGTGTGGACTGCATGGTGAGGACTGCATGGTCAAGTGCCTGACAAATGTAAGGTTAGAGGACCTCATGCAATGTCTAGACAGGTTGGAAATTGGATAAAGTCTTATAGGACAGAGCCATAAATGCCTACTAGTCAGGGCGTAATCCCCTGGTTGTTGGTAGTTGGAAGTGGTCAGCAGGAGATGGGTCACACCTCCATTACCTGCATATGTACTTCTCTTGAGCTACTGGTACTGGACACTGTCAGAAACAGGAAGCTGGGCTAGATTAATCACTGGTCCAACCCAGTATGGCATTTCTTATGTTCTTATGTTATAATAAACGATGAAATTATGACATCTATGTTATCTGTGGGGCTGTAGGACCTGTAATGCAGAGAGTCCCACCCCTGAAGGGGATGTTATGGTTAAATGAATATTAAAAAATTAATTAGTTATATTTCATTTTTCTAATAGTTGCATCAGTGCTTGTCTATCAAAATTTCCTATGGTAAGAGGGGGCCCACACAGACACTTTGCACAGGACCATAAGATTTTCTGGGATCTGGCACTGCAATCTGAAAAATATTTATGTATAATAATAATTTATTTGTCTTCAGAGTACTCATAAAGGAGAAACACCACCAGAAAGAAGAAAAAAATCAGTACTGTTGTCACTGAAATCTCATTGATTCCCAGTGACTTAACAGAAGGCAGAATGTGTTCCTTATTGCATGTGCACGGACATCTTAACAGAGCTTCATATTGTAAAGTATCTGAGGTATTTTTATTTTCTGAAGGACAAAAGTAAAAGATAGAAGTCCAGAAATAAAAGATTTTTTAAATGATGTCAGCCTTTCAGTTGATTAACTGCTCTGCATACTGAAGGAACATAATTCATTTCCACAGAGTAAAGAGGGATCAAGGGGTTGTAGAGTTGAGGTTTACAAAAGACTTAATGGAACGGAGAATATGAATTCGGATAAATTTTTAAATGGAAGGAAACTACCAAACTTAATGAAGTGCGTGAGTTAAAGCTAACTGAGTGTGCAGAAAGAATATTTTCCTATACGATTTTAAAAGTATACAATTAATATTCATTAACTGATATGTTTGGACTGTCATACTTCACTTAGGTTTTCTCATTTTTGATAAAGTTGTCGTTTCTAATTATTCGGGATTTAACTGCTTGTTGCTGAGTATAATGTAATATTAAACTTAGAGTAATAAAAAAAACAACAATACGTCTCACATTATATTCTGATAATGATAATATTCTGATTTACAAAGCTGTGAAAGAATGTCTGCTGCCCAGTCTGAAACTGACTCACATGTGGAAGGACCCTTGGTTCTGCATGAAGTCCAACTGAAGTGGAGCTCATCACAAAATATAGCCATGAAGTCCTCCGGGATGCTCCCCAGAGTTACCCTCTGATCTCAATGACCATTTGTTCTATGACTTTGTGGCTTTCTGGAATACTGTGCTGACTGAGGCCATTTACCAAATGGCTCCTAGGCATCCTCTCTCTGACTGCCAACAACCAGATCCCCCTGATTCATGGAGGCCCTGTGGTGTATGAAGCGAGAAGGGTAGAAGTTGGAGTGAGGGTGGTGTCTATTTCGTGCTGAAGCTGTCTGGTTGCAGCATAGGGTTAGTTTACGAACCAATGCCATGGCTGCATGGGCAGAAAATAAGAGGTTCTTTGTTGTTCTCATACTGTCTGCAAAGTCATGTCCAGCTGAGCTTTTCCAGGTGGTAAGGAGACTGGTCAGTCTCGCCTCTGTCTGCCTGAAACTGGATTTTTTTCAGTGCTTGCTCTGACATTTTTGTCGACTATTTTGTGGATAAAATTGTTTGAATTCACCACAACTTCTATGCCGTGCTTGTAGCAGTGGGAGATCAGAAGTAATGCAAGCCATGACTTGAACAGTTTTGTGGGATAAATTCCCATGGGTACTGCCTGATGATGTGAAGGATGTCCTTGGGGCAGTTAATGCTACCAGTTGTGAATTGGACCTGTGCATGTCCTAGTTGGTTAAGGCCAGCTGGGAAACACTGGTGTCATTGTTGGCTGGGGTGGTCAATGCCTCCATTAGGGAGGGCAGAGTGCCTGGCAGAGTATCAAAGAGACAGTGAAATGGCCTCTTCTCAAGAAAATATCATTGGCCATTGACTCCCTGACCAGTTATTGGCCACTGGCCAGTCTCTAACCTTGTTGATCCTACTAGATCTATTGGCTACATTTGATACCGTTGACTAGGATATGTTGGTGACCCACTTGTGGGACTGGGCTGGGATGGGTGGGACTGTTCTTGAATGGTTCTGTTCCTTTCTGGTTGGAAAAACTCAGTGTGTGCTGCTGGGTGACTGTTCATCTTCTCTCTGGGACCTCACGTGTGGAGTCTTGCAAGATTCTGTCCCCTCCCCTGTTCAACGTGTACATGCAGCCCTTGGGCAAGAGGGTTTGGTATGTGGTGTCATCAGTATGCTGATGATACCCAATTTTACCTCTCCTTTTCAACTGACCCAGGCCCGGCAGTCTCGGTGCTTACCCGGTGTTTGACAGCTGTGGGGAACTGGATGAGGGCGAACTGTCTGAAACTGAATCCTGACAAGATGGAGGTGATGCTTGTGGGAGGGGCTCAGACAGTGGTGGCACCCATCATTGATCGGGTCTTCCCTCCATTGGTTCCTCAGGTTCATAGCCTAGGGGTGCTACTTGACTCACGGCTCCACCTGGATGTTCAGGTGGTGGATGTGGTAAAGGGAGCATTTTTCCAATTACACTTGGTGCAACAGCTTCGGCTGTATGTCTCAGACATGGATCTAGCCATCATCATCCATTCTTTCATCACCTCAAGACTGAAGTATTGTGATGCACGCTACATGGGGCTACCCTTGGTGAGAGTCCTGAGACTGCAGCTGGTGCAGAACACGATGAATCATCTCCTTACAGGGACGGGTCACCATATGGCACATTATACCAGTATTTTGCTCTTTGCATTGGCTGTCTATAGTCTTCCAGGCCCAATTCAAGGTGTTGTTTTTGATCTATAAAGCTCTAAACGGCCTGGGCTCCACATATCGCAGGATCGCCTCACCCCTGGATCCTGAATTGACCCCTGCGGTTGGTGGGGACATCTTCCTTGGACTCCCCCAGTATCTCAGGTAGTGACAATGAGGAGGGTATTCTTGGTTGCTGCAGAACTCCCTCCTGAAGGAGGTCCACCCGGCCTCAGACATCCCCTCTTTCTGAAGACAATGTAAGACCTGGCTGTTCTGCCAGACTTTTGGCAATGGTGATGGGTGGGGTGTTGGGAGGGGAGTATTTTTATCTCCACCTTGGGGTATGTTTTCTACTGCTATTTCATATATTAATGTATTATATTGATATTTGTAATTGTTTACTTAGCAATGTGTTACTTATGTTTATTTTTATATGTTTTAGTAAGTTGTGAGCCACCCCAAGGTGATGTGGCAGGGGAGGGCAGTCAAAACAATAGAAGGAAATAAATAAATAAATAAATGTTTTAGTTAAACTTCCTTAAAAGATGTGATTCAGAAAGGTGCTTCATAATGGAAACTAATTCAATAAGTGCAGAGAAATCTAATTAGACAAAAACGAGTCTTAGAACCACAAGAAGGCCAATAGAAAGAGACTAGTGGTCTTTCAAATTAAATGCTATAGATTATTGTTTGCAGTAAATTGGCAGTACTGCATTAGAAATGTAACTATTGGCAGGGGTCGGGGGGGAGGGATGGATGCAATGGGGACAGTAGTTGATATGATAATGTGGAAGCTTCAGCTACTTATAAGTATTTACAACACAAAAGACCCTCATTTGTGGAGGACAGTGCTCTTTTCTTAAGAGCATTCCACCACCTCTGTTCCAGTAGTTAAACCTACATGTCTTATTTGTAATTTGACATGTGAAAGAAATAGATAGATGATGTAATACACTAGGGAGGAAGGGACCTAGGGATCTAGATATCGATGTGTGATACAATATTTAATTTAATTAATTAATTAATTTATTAATTACATTTTTACCTTGCATTCTCCCGCACAATGGCAACTCAGAGTGGCAACAACATATTAAAATACAATAAAATACATAAAACAAAGTATTATAATATTAAAATGACTAAAAAGGCTAAATGCTAAAGACAATAAACATACCCTCCCAACCCTCCCCCCCCAGCCACTTACCCCCTTCCCCAAAGGTCTGGCGGAACAATCAGGTCTTTCATGATCTTCGGAAAGAGGGGAGGTCAGGGGATAAACAGGCCTCCATTAGGAGGGAGTTCTACAGCCTAAGTGCGGCCACCGAGCACACCCTCCCCACCATTCCCACCTGGAATACCCGGGAGACCTCAAGTTGGGTGCCCCCGACCGACCGCAGGGGGTGCAAAATGACCTGCGGCCAAAAGGTGATCTCGCAGATATGCAGGTCCCAAGTTATTTAGGGCTTTAAAGGTCATTACCAACACTTTGAATTGAGCCCGGTAGAATATAGGCAGCCAATGCAGAGAACAGAGCACAGGTGTAATGTGCTCATGGCGACCTGTCCCCGTTAGGAGACGAGCCGCCGCATTCTGCACCAGCTGCAGCCTCCGAACCTTCTTCAAAGATAGCCCCACGTAGCGTGCGTTACAGTAGTCCACTCAAGAGGTAATGAAAGCATGGATGATGGTTGCCAGGTCCAAGTTGGAGACATACGTCTGAAGTCTTTGCACCAGATGTAATTGGTGAAACACTCCTCTCACCACAGCCTCCACCTGACAATCCAGGTGGAGCTGTGGGTCGAGGAGAACCTCCAAACTACAGACCTGGGTGGCCAGAGGGGGGCAGATCCCACCAATAATAGGAGCCACCACCCCCCGGCCCTACCAACCAGCATCACCTCCATCTTATCGGGATTCAGACTCAGTCAATTCACCCTAATCCAGTCCCCCACAGCTGCCAAAGACTGGATAAGCACTGAGACTGCCGGGTCTGGATCTTCAGAAAACGAAAGGTAAAGTTGTGTATCATCGGTGTACTGATGACATCGTACACCTAACCATCTCATGACCTCCCCCAATGGTTGCATATACACATAGAACAGGAGAGGGGACAGAATAGAACTCTGCGGGACTCCACACGTGAGGTCCCGGGGGAGAATATGTATATTCCACGAGGACCACCCACTGAGTTCTCCCTGCCAGGAATGAGCAGAACAATTCAAGAACAATTCCACTCACCTCAGCCTGGTCCCATGGCCTTGTCACCAACATCTTGTGATCAATGGTATCAAACACCGTCGACAGATCCAAGAAGATCAAAATAGATGATCTGCCCTGATCTAATTCATGGCGTAGGTCAGCAATCAAGGCTACAAGTGCAGTCTCCATGCCAAACCCCGGATGAAAGCTGGACTATGAGGGTTCAAGAAAACCAACCCGCTCCAGATGCTCCTGTAACTGCCGGGCCACCACCCATTCAATAACTTTCCCTAAAAAGGGAAGGTTAGAGACTGGCCAATAGCTGGTTGGGGAGTCAACACTCAAGGATGTTTTATTTAGCAGAGGCCACACCACCGCCTCCTTGAGGCGGCTCAGCACTCTGCCCTCCCTAAGGGAGGCATTGACCACCCCCGCCGGCAATGGCCCTAATGTCTCCCGACTGGCCTTTGAGGGTCATTGAATTTCCTACAGCTATTACTATTAGGACTGCACCAAATAAACCATCCGAGTACTTGGAATGAGTCCAAAAATTCTGAGTACCCGGTCTGGTTATTCGGCTGAACTTCAGACAAGGACCCAGAATTCGGAACTCAGAAATCCAGAACTCAGAAATTCCTGGAACTCAGAACTTCAGAAGTCTTTCTTTTAATGATTTATGCCAAGCAGTGCCCAGAAAAGCAGGCTAAGAAGAGTTAGACAACTGTCCAAGAAGACAAACCCAAACAGTGCAACTCCATGCAGAAAGCCAAAGAAAGACAGCAGTACCCACAGCATGGCCCACCATCAGCAGTGCACCCACATTAAAATCAATAGCACAGCTACTGGGGTTGTGATGGGCCGGGGGAGGTATGGTGTCAGGGGGAGGGGTGGGAGAGTGATGAGGTGGGATAGGTACTTAGTGCACATCCCGCTTTCCTCTACCCCAGCAGATGAGCAGGTGGAACTTGGTCAGGGGGCCCTTGGTCAGTTTTGGTGCTGTTAAATGCGAGATCAGTTGCAAATAAGGCAACAACGGTCCAGGAGGTAATCCTGGACCATGCCGCCAATCTCGCGTATATCACGGAGACCTGGCTAGACAATGAATCAGGGCCAATTCTGGCTGATCTTGTTCCAGTCGGGTATTCCATGCAACACCAGCTACAGCCAGAGGGACGGGGGTGGTGGTGGTGGTGGTGTAGCCAAGGTTTTTAAAGAGGAGTGGTCTGTGAGGAGGTATCCAGTGCAACCGATGGTAGGTATTGAGGGTCTTCCTTTTGTGTTTGATTTGGCAGGGGACAGTTTGGGTGTGCTACTGGTATACCGTGCACTAGGGATGTGCAAACAGAATGCGGTTCGGATGTTCAGAAGTTCAGTCGTTTGGTTCGAAACCTGAGTTCGGGTTCAGTTGTTCAGTTTGGTGGAGTTCGGTTTGGCCGAACATTCAAAAATAGCACTATCGATACTGATGATGAATTCAAAGATTTTTTTCTGGTATTGGTATCATTTGGCCCTGAAACAACCCCTGGTATCCACCTCTGGTGCCAGGAAGTCTGTTCCTCAGCTGCCTCCCCCTTCTCCTGATGCACCCAGTCATGTATTTCCCGCCCAAAGTCACGTTTTTCCCGCCCCTGATCTCATCCGAATTCACCCAAATGTGACCGAACAGTTCGGCCATTTTCAAGTTCAGACGTTTGGTTCAGATGTCTGAACAGACCGAGTTCAGTCTGAACTTGGAACATCCAAACCACGTTCGCAGATCCCTACCATGAACCTACCAGTCCAGTAACCTCCCTGAAGGCTCTGGCAGAGGCTGTGTCAGAGGTGGTGTTGCAGTCGCCAAGGACGATAGTCCTCAGGGACCACAACATTCATGCCGATGCAGTCCTCGGTGGAGCCGAGCTTGAGTTCATGGCTGCCATGGCAACCATGGGCCTGTCCCAGAGTGTCAACGGCCCAACACATCTTGGAGGACATACCTTGGACCTCATGTTTTGCACTGGCCTTGAGGCAGGTGGTCCATTAATGGGGGAGATTACAGCTGTGCCCTTGTCATGGATGGACCATTACCTCCTGCAGACCTCCCTTCTAGCACATGTCTGGTCCTGGAAGGGTGCAGAACTAGGGCTGAAACAGAAAGTCACAGCGGTAGCTATTTCCACCAGAAACAGCATTTCCGCAATTAGTGGTATGGCGTGGCAGAGGCTTTCATTCCTCTAGTTTCATTCTGCTACTTCCGCAGTTCCACTAATTTCATTCCGCTACTTCCACAGGCTTTGCAAATAGCAGAAACATGACATTTCGCTAGTTCTGCCATTCTGCCAGCACCACAAAATAGCGGAACAGTGGTTTTCCGACAATTCCGCAATTTTTATGGTAGTTTCCGAATTTGCAGAATGCCGGTGGAATTAGCAGAAAAGCCGCGGTGTGGTGCGGACAATTCCAAAATGACAGAATGGAATTGCGGCATGGTAAAAGCTGCTGCTGCTTCAGCCCTTTGCGGAACCTGTTAGGATGGTCCACCCCCAGAGGCTTTTGGACCCAGTGTGGTACCTAGGTGCTCTGGGGAAGTTACCCTCTGACCTAGACAGCCATCACATTGATGACCTTGTCAAGCTGTGGAATATCTTGTTGATGGAGACCATCGATCAAACGGCTCCCAGGTGTCCATTGCCCAGGTGGAGGCTCCACAGACCTCCTAGGTTCTCCGAGGAACTGCGGATGCTGAAGCAGGTAGGACAACAGTTGGAGTGACAGTGACGTCGTTCTCGAGCTGAAGCTGACAGATTGCGGCATAGAGCTAGTTTACGAACCTACGTCGTGGCTATGCGGGCAACAAAGAGGGAATTCTTTGTTACCCTCATAGCATCCACTAAATCCCATCTGGCGGAGCTGTTCCAGGTTGTGTGAAGGCTGGTCAGTCCGGCCTCCCTCAACCCTGGAGTTGAGTCATCAATTGCCCGCTGTGACCTTTTTGCAGATTATTTTGTGGAGAAAATTGCTCGTATTCACCAAGATCTCGATGCTGCACTTAATACAGTGGAGGAGGTAGAGGTGGCAGAAGTGTCGCCTTGTCTGATTTTGTGGGAGCAGTTTCTGTCGGTGACACCTGCTGATGTGGTGGGGGTGTTTGGGGCTGTTTGAGCCACGTCTTGTGAACTAGATTCATGCCCATCCTGGCTGATTAAGACCTGCCGGGAGACAATGGGGACGTTGCTGGCTGGGGTGGTCAATGTCTCCTTGCTAGAGGGCAGAGTGCCGGCCTGTCTTAAGGAGGCTGTGGTACGGCCTCTGCTTAAGAAACCATCGCTTGAAGCTGACTCCCCTGCCAACTATCGGCCTGTCTCAAACCTTCCCTTTTTAGGGAAGGTTATTGAATGGGTAGTGGCTCAGCAGCTCTAAGGGCATCTCAACTGCACTGGTTATCTGGATCCCTTGCAGTCTGTCTTTCATCCGGGGCATGGCACTGAGAGAGCATTGGTGGCTTTGGTCGATGATCTGTGCCATCAAAAGGATAAGGATCGGTCGACCCTTTTGGTCCTATTAGATCTATCGGATTCATTTGATACTGTTGACCACGAGATGTTGGTGTTGTTCCTGTGGGACAGTGTGGGGGTGAGTGGGATCATTCTCGAATGGGTCCACTCATTCCTGACTGGGAGAACTCTGCGGGTGGTGTTCTTTGATCATTTTTCATCTCACCAAGACCTCTAGTGTGGGGTCCCAGAGCATTCTATCTTGTCCCCTCTCCTGTTCAACATGTACATACAGCCACTCGGAGATGTGATCAGGAGGTATGGGGTGAGGTGTCATCACTATGCGGATGACACCCAACTGTACCTTTCATTTTCAACTGACCCAGGCCCGGCTGTCTCGGTGCTTACTCGGTGTCTGGCAGCTGTCGGGGACTGGATGAGGGCTAATTGACTGTGAATGAATCCTGACAAGATGTTAGTGAGTAAGTCGATGGAGATGGCGACCCCCTTGGTTGAGGGGGTGTGCCCTACACTGACTTCCCAGGTGTGGAACCTGGGGGTGCTCCTCGATGCACAGCTCCATCTGGATCTCCAGGTGGAGGCTGTGGCAAGGGGTGCCTTCTGCCAGTTACATCTGGTGCGGCAGCTTTAGCCTCTGGTTTCAGTTCCAGATCTGACCATGATCATCCATCTTTTATCACATCTTGGCTAGACTATTGTAATGTGCTCTGCGTGGGACTACCTATGGTGACAGCTCGGAAGGTGTAACTGGTGCAGAATGCGGTGGCCTGGCTCCTGGTGGGGCAGGGCCACCAAGAGCACATTACACCAGTGCTCCTATCTCTACACTGACTTCCAATAGTCTTCCGGGCCCAATTCAAAGCTTTGGTTTTGACCTATAAAGCTTTACACGGTCTTGGCCCTGCCTATTTGTGAGATCGCCTCACTCCCTGGCTACTGAACCGGCCGTGCATTCATCTGGGGGTGCCCTGTTTTATGTCCCCCAGGTTTCCCGGGGGGGGCCACACAGGACAGGGCATTCTTGGTGGTTGCACCGTGCCTGTGGAACTCCCTCCTGGTGGGGGCCCATCTGGCCCCAGACCTCCCAGGTTTCCGTAGGAATTGTAAGACCTTGCTGTTCCATCAGGCGTTTGGTGAGGGAGAAGGGTGAGGGTAGGGGTGTGGGTGTTTGGGGTTTTGTTCTCCCCATTTTATTGTCGTATATGTTATATATGTGTCCTCCACTGGGGGTAAAATCTTCCCAAGTTTCATCAGTATTAAATAAGAAACAAAAAAGTTATAACCAGAAATACATTTTTAGTGCTTTCCTATTACAAAAACTAAAATTTGTTTTCATTATTATTATTTTTTGTTTTTGTTATTACAACAGCTAAAAAGAAAATCAAAATTTTCATTTTTGTTATCATAATAATAAATATGAAATGCACACCCCTACTGGCCACCATGGTGCCAACCAGTGCAAGCAGCAGTGGCATCCACTTATTTTTTTAAAAGGCATGGCAATGGCATTGGTGTGGAACTGGTAACTTGGAAAGCCCAGGCAAGGGGAAGTGCAGCAGGACAAAGATCCCTCTGGCCTCATGGTGCCAAGCAGCAGGCAGAAACAGTGTGGCACCAACTTATTTTTTAAAAAAATCATGGCATAGTGGAAACAACTAACTCCCTTCCCCCAGCATTGCCCCTATGGACAGGCTATACCAGGCCAGACCAGGCACCCATCTCCCCCTCAAGCCAATTACTTACAGATCAGCAAGGTATCACAAACAGCCAAATTCAGTAAAGAATGAGAAATGGCTGTACAGTCACTTTCATTTTGCCCCTGCCAACCAATCAAAACTTCCCATCTGGCTTGTTCATTACTCAACTGTCCCTTCCCATACCTCCCTCCTACTAAATATAGCATGAAATTTCATTTCCTAGCTCAGAGAAGCTAGGGGGTCAACCATCTGGATCAATCCAGTCACACACACAATGGCGTCAGCATTCAATTGAGGCTTCTGAAGTTTTCCGAGGACCACCCTTGGTCCTCGGAACTTCAGACTTCCGAAATTTGGAAATGAGGACCAGAATCCCTGGTGGAGTCCGAAGTTTCTGAGGACTGAGTTTCAGCTCTAATTACTATATCAAGTCAATTAAATTATTTCATCATAACATTTATTTAGAAATGCTGATTTGATGATGATGATGATAAGTGATGGAGGATCTACCACCCCCATCCCAATCTGCTCCAGTAGATAATCATTCAAACAGTTAAATTTATATGTCTTATTTCTAATTTGAATTTCATCTTTAGCTTCCTACCATTGGTTATTGTTGTGTCTTCCTTGCTGGATTAAAGCAATACCCAATGCCATCATTTGCAAAGATTTTAATGAAATGGCCTCTTATCCCTCTTTCTTTAAAGCTAAACAGATCAAATTCCTCAAGTTTCATACTTTAAAGCCCTTGAATTATTCTCAGGGCCCTCCTCTGTATCCTTTTCAAAATGTGCACTCCAAAAGTTGATATTGTAGTATTCTAATAAATATCTCACCAGTGCTACATCCAGAGGTAAAATCCAACTCCTCTGTGATCACATCCTAGGATCATTTTAGCCATTACTGACTCTCACTCTAACCCCTAAGTACTTTTCAAAGTCCCTGCTTTCCAGGACACCATCATCCATTGTACAGCTATGGTGTACTATTATTGTATGTTGTATATTATTTATTCCTTCATGAATGATCTTGAATATATCTGTGCTATGCATAATGTTGAAATAAACTTCTTTTTCCAAACAATCCAGATCAGATTGTTTAGTATTCACTTGTTCTCCTCATGATTTAATTCTCTGCCATTCTTTGTGACCAAAACTGGGCATAATATTCTGGTTGATGGTTAAACAGTGACAAGTACAACATCGTATTTACTTCTTCTGTCTTGGATACAATTTTTCTCCTGATGTAGTCCAAAATGACATTTGCTTTCATTACTACAGTATCACTTCACTGACCCATATTCAGCTTGTGGTTCATTATAACCCTCATATCCTCCCTGGAAGTACTACTGCAGAAGGTTATAGGCACAGTCTTCCACCATTAAAGTCAAAGGGAGCTGAGCCATAAACGTTAATGGATGAATGAATGATCAGACTCCAAGTTCCTTTATTATACACCAGGAGGTTAGAGGGAGATGCAGGGGATAATCAACAATTCCAAACTGCTATTCCCTAAAGAGGTGTGTGTGAAGGCTGGTATAACAATGCTTTTGAGAAAACACAGGGTTTGATATTCTTGCAAAAAGGTGGTTCAAAGATAACTTTAAATAATATATAGATAGAGGATGTTAATAAAACAACATGATAGCCAACTACAGATGGGTGTTGCACTCACCCAATTGCTGTGTGGGTCAACCTAATACAGAGACAGGGTTGGAGGGTGTGCAGAGGGGAAATGCCCAAAATACAGTAGGGGTTGGAGAAACCAGATGCTTCCCTTTCCTCTGCTTCTCCTTAGACACTTTAGCGACTAAGGAAGCTTATCTCCCACTCTTGCAAGACTTATGCATTCATTTCCAGGCAGTGAGGGAGGGGTGAGGATGCTATACAGAGAGAGAGAGAGAGAGAGAGAGAGAGAGAGAAGTATCTGCCAAGCTTAAATCCAATCTGAGCTGATTTGCCTATCAATTCACACCCAAGCCAGACCCAACCATACTGTATAGTCATTAACTTCCTATCACAGCAGTAGTAACTACAACCCATTGCTTACACCTCCTCAAACAAACACCAACTCCTCCACAACCTAAAAGACAGCATGCCAACTAAGTGGATACATATTAGCCATCATTAGCCCACAAAGTGGTCTCCACATTCTCTGGGTGTTTTCAAAATAGACATCCATAGTTGGCCACACCTGGTGGGTGTCCACCTTGCCCATTAACCAGATCGCCCATACCAGCCATGTGTGCAAAACTAGAGCTGCAACCAGATACCCTGCAAATCGGGCAGCCCATTAAATCTGGGGTGCCTGACTTGCATTCAGGCACCAACTTGTACCTGAACGCAACCCAATAGGCTACCTGACTCCCCAGCACTGCTTACTGCTCCCTGTTCCTCCCTGGCTTACATGCTGCTCTGCTGAGCTGGGGAATTCCCTGCTAATCATTTTCTGAGTGGGAGAGGGAGAGAGGAAGCTCTTCCCACCTGCATGCACCCCTCTAATGGGTATCCTGTTCCTAGAGGGACCCAAAATTGGGGTGTGCACAGCATCCATGCACACCCCAGATATGAGCTCTGAGATCCTGAGTAAGTGCAGTCAAGGTGGTTTCAGACAAGTGCTTCCCCACCATCCAGCATGATGTTGAAGACTGGGTGATCACTGATGGGTGGGTAATGGATGGGGAGGTGCTGGTCTAAAAACTCCCTGAGTATCAGGTGGGTGGTGTGCACGTGACCGGTGGGGGCGAACACGTAATAAACAAGCAGGCAAACACCGACCTGGTGTGGGCTATCATGGATTATCATCTTGTTTGTTAACACCCTCTAAACCACTGCCATGGGTGATCCAGACCATCTAATAGACAACCATGAACACACCCATGGGTAGGGTGTTAATAAACAAGATGATAGCACACTGGATGATAGCACACTGGGTAGAAATCCACCCCATGATAACTCGAGTGTAATATTTTTCATGGTAAAAGGTAAGGGTAAAAGCCCCAGTCAAAACTGTGCCTCACTAGCATTTTCTGTATTACCGTACAGTTGGGGCTAAAAATATTTCTGCTCGCCAGCTCTGCACTTCTCCACTTGTCCAAACCCTGGATAGGGAAAGAAGCTCTCCATCAGTGGGTTCACCTTCTATGTACCCTGAAGCAATTGTTTCCCCTGAAGAGATTCACCTCCATCATCCGATCGGTACACTCTCAGTCGCCCCACAGGTATCTTCTCTAGTAAAGTGATAAGGAAAAATGGCAGGGAATGTCTATCCTCCATTAGCGACTGCTTTAATTCTGGCAGCGCACAAACGTCCAGAAAGTTGTGGTCTTGAAAGCATCCCTCTCACTCATTTTTTCTGACTATTACATTCTAAAAAATTAAGTTAGGCTTTCAATAGGGGTGTGCAACTCATTTTTTGTTTTGTTTAATTAGTTGTTAATTTGTAATTAATTAGTAATTAGTAATTTAAATACAAAACCGACAGAGCATGGTGACAAAAATGGACCAAAAAGTGTCTTTCATCTGTTTAATTTTTAAAAAATTAAATTAAATTATAATCACTGGGCATACACAAAACGACCATAAAACCACTCTGAGCACCCTTTCGCAAAATGATGCCAGAAGCATCGGCACCATTTTTAAAATAGGCAGTCGTTTTCCATCTGCATGGTGGCCATTTTAGACATGATCAGACTGGCTTCCCTTTTAAAAAATGGTGCCAATGCTTCCAGCGCCATTCTGGGAAAGGGCAGCATGGTCCGGTGGTCATTTTGTGCATGCACAGTGATTTTTTTAAAATATTTTTTTTATTTTAATTTTTAATAAAGATAAATGAAAAAACCCACCACCACCAAAACAATGAAAACAAATGTTTTCCCTTATGAAACCCTCCCAAAAAGAAGGGTTTTTTTAAAAAAAAACAATAACAAAAATGAACAGGGTGGCCTGCTGCACACCCCTACTTTCAAACATATTTACTACCAGAAAAAGGTAACTGCAGTTTGATTCATATAGATCAACAGTGCCATCTGGTGGGAAGATAAACAAATTCAGTTTGTGATATAGTCCCCTGTTTATCTCTCTTCTAAACAATATACATTGTGGATATATGTAGACTATTTTCTTTTTATGTTTTAACTTTCAAAATCCAATGGGCATCAACCACTGTTAGACTGAACTGTGTGCTCATATTAAAATTAATTCTTGCTCATTACATTTTATGCGGCTTCTGAACAACTTCCTTTAATTAATACAACACTCGCACTGCCATATGTTATTAGCCTACAGATCATTGCTATCTACTCTCAAAATTAGACAAGTGATTTAATGATACGGATGTCTATATTCCTAATAATAGATGGCTTCATGATACGACGATATGTCAAGTACATTAAGCTCAAATTCATCCACCATGTAGCAACAGGCATGTTGTAAGGTGATGCCATTTGATTTGGCTTTGGGGACTGCTTGTACAGCATTGGTTTACACTTTATCCTTAGATTCTTTAGGGCTAGATTGCATCACTGCACTTTAAACTTCCTACCTTTCTCGTTTAAATGTTAATGAATAGTCACCTCTCTCTATATTTTTTAAAGGTTAATACAGTAATGCATTAGAAAAATATATCAGTCATGATATTTAAAAATAAGAGTGAATGGTCATATATGCCTGATTTTCAGAAGAGGTGAAAGTTAAAAGCTCTCTAGTGAATACCCTTGCGTAACAATCACTTGAGGCCAGTGACAGCATCTCCTGATCACTTCTCAGATCACTTAAGAGATGAAGAGACAAAGTAGTTCGGATTATCTCTTTTATTGGACCATCTTCTGTTGGTGAGAATATGCAAGCGTACAAGCCATACGGGGACTTTCCTCAGCCACGTAATAGTCAGAACTAAACACAGAGCAAATGAAACACTTGGTGGAAGGTGCTCTTAGGTAAGAAGTCTTAGTGTTTTAAACATTTAAATACAGTGAGGGGGAAACCTATAATCAGAAACTTATAATCAAATGACATAATAATTGCCGACTAGAGTACCGATCCAAGGTGCATGTCTTCAGACCCAAACTGCAATTGGGTAGCCTGGGGAAAGTCCCCTGCCTCCCGGCCCTGCTGTGATTGGAAGAGGTAGAAGTGGGGATGCAGTAGCTACCACAGTGGTGGCAGGGTTTGGAAGCAGGGTTCTTCCCCCGAGGTTACTCTGAATGCATGGACTCTATGTGCATGTGCAATTACACTTTTGGTCTGTATGCATGCCAAAGGCATGCACACATATCTTGAATTGGGGCATTCATGTACACATAGCAAACACTTGTTAGGGAACTCTTCTCATTGGGGGGCAGTTCAGGACTGGAGAGAGTTTGAGGGAAGGACTCAGAAAGCTAGGAAGATCGGAGAGGAGTTCAAACAGGGGAAATGCAAATTCTCAGTTATTCTCAAATCACATAGGTGAGTGTGGGGAGAGTGTAACTCATCCCAGAGGTCTGGGAAAGGGAAAAGGGTGCCAGGGACCCATAGGAAATACAGGACCAAGGAAGCAGAGGCTAAAAGTACAGATGGGAGCAAGTTCAAGTCTACAAGGGCTACAGAGGAGCAGGAAACCAGTCAGTCAGGGGCTAGGAGTCAGGATCTAGGGACCAAGAGCCAGGACTAGGAGCCAAGGGAAAGGAAACAAGAACGTAGAAGGACAGAAAGAAGCTAGAGACCATAGAGCTAGAAGAAAGGAACTAAGAGGCAGGAGTCAGAGGCCGAGGTCAGGATTGAATTAGGGATCCAAGAGTCAGACTACAAGACCAGGAGTCAGAGTCAGGAGGGGAAAGAGTGGAGAAGAGCAGAGTCAGGGACCAGGAATCAGGAGACAGAGTCAGAGGAACTAGCAATCAGAGGGCAGATACAAAAATGTGAGGAGAGGAGTGGTTCCACCCAACTTCCTGTTGGTACCAACATGATTTTATACTGCTGGTAACCAACCAGGAAGCTGGTGGGTGGGGGCAAAGCCCAAAAAAGATAGACAGGAACCGAGGTGGGCTTTAGACAGAGTGCCAGGGCTCTGGCTGCCCTGACACCGCCAAACCGGACGTGCTTGGTTGCCCGGCAACGGCGCGGGGTGGGAATCGTCAGGAGGGCCAGAGACGCCGTCAGAGGAGGCGGGATGCCCATAGCAACTAGGGGAACAGCCCACGCCCCGCCCATGCTCAGACCATGCCCTAGGCATCATGGGGTTGGGCAGCAGGGAGGGGCCTCCACTTAGGCACACTGGATGCAGACGCTACATAAGGTACCGGCGGGGCTGGATGCCGCCGGCGGTAATCGTAACAGAGAGGCTGGCCCTGGCATATTCCCTGGTTCTTGGTTTTGAGTCGTGAGAGATTGTTGAGCATGTGAGTCCTGTGTTCCCACTTTCCTGGAGTAATTGTGAGAGCAAGTAAGTGTGATTGTAGACCTTGTTAGTGTTCCCTCGTGGAGTGAGTCTGAAGTTGCAACAGGTGTGGGACTCCCTTTGATTTATACATTCCCTCAGTGGCGTTCCTCCTAACCCCTCTTTCCCCTGCAGGTTGTCCTCCCTGTAAGAGTGCCCTATCCCTGAGGCACATCCCTTCCTACAAACCTTTTTCCCACTCCCCACTCCCCTACCCCTGGGCTTCCCCTTCCCTATCCCCCTTCCCCCACCTCTTAGAAGCACGGTGTCTTGGGCCCCGAATATTCCCCCGAGCGAGCGTTGTCCATTGTCGTGTTGGTCTCCCCCCTCCTTTGGGGCAACATCCCCCTCTCCTTGTCCCTGTGATGATTTGGGTTGCCTTCTATCCTTGAGGGAAAGCCCACCCAATATCCTGAGGGACCGTTATACCTCGAAGGGCCTTGACACTCAGGAGAAGGAGGGCACCCCCCTACATACCTTGCCAGCCCTTCCCCTCCCCTATCCTACCCCCACCGTGACACAGAGCAACAGGTAGAGAAATAGATAAAGGTAGGCAGTGGTGCTGGCAAGTGGTGCAGTAGCTCAAAGACCAGGGGTTCAATGATAGTGTCTTCTAGCTGGAGGAAAAGAGGATGTGGGACATTTGATTTAGTGCAGAAATAATTTAAAAAAAAAAAAAAATCTTGCAAGATTGAACACTGGGGCTGAGATTTTGCCAAGAACTTGGTCCCAATGTGAGATCTCTCACAAAACGGAAAAAAATAATAATAGAAAACTATAGGGGCACCCTGGGATACCCTGGGACACCGGCTGACTTACCTGACCCCCTGTAAATGGGGACTGATTAGAGTGTTTCTCACAGCTTGGAAGAGGCTTCCCTGCTCCCCTCCCCATGCACTTAAATTACTGTCGGCCCCCAGCTCAGCTCAGCTCAGCTCTGCAAGCTGCAGCATTGTCGGGGATGCAGAGAGCAAGCTCAGCTCTCTGCAGAATGCAGCACAAAGGCAGGGAGCAGCCACCATATTGAAGGCCAGCAGCCCTGTAGTAAGTTTATTTTTCTAGATATTTTCTCTTTTTTTCCCCACCAATAAGAATCCAGCCTGCTTCTCGGTTTGTTCTCATGAACTGAGAAACATGATTCTTGTCAAATAAGAAAATACCGAGAATCAGTTTCAGCCCTAATTTAAATACAATGAGGGAACGACATTAAGTAATAGCCATTTTAATTTCTCAGTATAAGCTAAAATAATTTTTAAAAGTTAGATTTTTTTTCCTATTAATAACTTGATCAAATAAAGTTTTTTTGCACGCTGTTGTAATCTTTTGTCTATTTTTTCATTTTTTTTCATTTTTACTATCCCCTTTCAAAGGTGAAGCTGTTGGGATTTATTTATTTAATTTATTTATTTATAAACACTTAATACCCTGCCACTTCTGACACAGCAGCCCAGGGCAGCTTACAACAATAATTAAACATTAAAAATAAATATAGATTTAAAATAATATTTCTGCAATCAAAACAGTATAAAACCACATAGATATTGATTGGGCACTATACAATTCTGAATTTCATAGTTCCTGGAATATAAGCACATTCCCTGCGCAATAAACTCAGGAGTCTAGTGCAAGTAGTGTCAGGCTGACAGACTGCTAAGGATCAGGGGACTTGATTTTCCCAGGGCCTCCTAGAAATGGCTACTGGGACTCAATTCCTGAAGTAAAGCATCAGGGCACTATACGTCCAGAATCCCAGTGCCATGCATCTCGCTTTCTTAGGCTCCCCTGTTCTTGGCTCGGAGGCTGCAGCTGGTGCAGAATGCGGCGGCTCGTCTTCTGATGGGGACGGGTCGCCGGGAGCACATTACACCGGTGCTCCGAGTTCTGCACTGGCTGCCGATAGTGTTCCGGGCCAAGTTCAAGGTCCTAGTGATGATCTATAAAGCCCTATACGGTCTTGGCCCCTCATACCTTAGGGACCGCCTCGCCCTTCGTGCCCCAGAGCGGCTCCTGCGGTCTGCCAGGAGTGCCCTCCTGGAGGTCCCCCGTGTCAAGCGGGGGGCCACGATGGAGCGAGCATTCTCGGTGGTAGGGCCGCGGCTGTGGAACTCCCTTCCGGAGGAAGCTCGCCTGGCCCCAAGCCTTTTAACATTTCGGCGGAACTGTAAGACCTGGCTGTTTGCCCAGGCCTTTGGGAGGGAGGGTGGGGAGGGATGATTTTAGTCCCCCACCCATTTATTTATTATTTTTCTAGCCTTGTTTTATATGGTATATTTTATATTTAATATTTTAAAATGAATTTTAATGTTTTATTGTTCGATTGTTGGAAGCCGCCCCGAGCTGCGTTGCAGGAGGGGGCGGGGTATAAATTTGGAAAATAATAATAATAATAATCATAATAATAATAATAATAATAATAATAATAATAATAATAATAATGTCAGTCTCAGACTATTTGCCTACGATCTGACATTAACCTCTTCTTTGTATGGTATCCCTTTGCTGGGCAGAGCTGTGGGTGTATTGAGTGGGAGATCATGCCTTCAGTGCAATAGACATAGACTGGGGAAGATCACCTCACCCCTGTACAGGTACCTATCTGGAACAGCAATACAAACCAACAAGGGTGTCTAAGTGGCCAGTGCAGCTCCCCATCATTTACACCAACCCACCCAGTTGTTTCTGTACTCTGCTCACCACATGTCTTTTGCTGTCTCTGGTGCAGGAGGCACGATGGCAGTCAAGGGGGGCCTCCAGAGAGTCCAGGTTTTTGGAAGAAAGAAAACAGTCACTGCTGTTGCCAACTGCAAAAGAGTAAATGGTCTCATTAAAGTGAATGGAAGGCCTGGAAATGACTGAGCCCAGAACTCTCCAATACAAATTTCTTGCACCAGTTCTCCTCTTGGACAAGGAACACTTTGCTGGAGTTGACATCAGAGTTCATTTTAAAAGGTATTGGTCATGTGGTACACATCTACACAATTCGTCAGTCTATTTCCAAAGCATTGGCGTTTTACTACCAGAAATATGTTGATGAAACTTCCAAGAAGGAAATCAAGGACATCCTAATCTAGCTGCAGGGGCATCAAGACCACACTGGTTATCTGGATCCCTTTCAGTCCATTTTTTGTCTGGACTATGGCGTGAAGACTGCGCTTGTGGCCTTGGTCGACGACCTTCACCGTTAATTAGATCAGGGACGTTCGACCCTGCTAATTTTGTTAGATCTGTTGACTGCTTTTGATATCATTGACAATGAGATGTTGGTGACTCACTTGTGGAATTGAGCTGGAGTGAGCAGGATTGTCTTTGACTGGTTCCACTCCTTCCTGGTCAGGAGAACTCAGCGTATGGTGCTTGGGGACTGTTCTTCATCTCTACGGGGCCTCACGTGTGGTGTCCCACAAGGTTGTATCCTGTCCCCGCTCTTGTTCAACGTGTATATGCAGCCACTTGGCAAAGTCATGAGAAGGTATGGGGTGCAGTGTCATCAATATGCTGATTACACCCAACTCTGCCTCTCATTTTCATCTGACCTAGACCTGGCAGTCTCAGTGCTTACCTGATGTCTGGCAGCTGTTGAGGATTGGATGAGGGCAAGCCGACTGAATTTGAATCCCCAAAAGACAGAGGTGATGGGGGTGGGGAGGGCAGTGGATGTGGTGGTACCCATCATTGATGGGGTCCGCCCTCCACTGATATCCCAGGTCAATAATCTGTGCATGCTCTTCAATCCGCAGCTCTGCCTGGATCTCCAGGTGGGGGTTGTGGCAAGGAGTGCATTTCACCAATTACATCTGGTGCGACGGCTTCAGCCTTATCTTTCAAATAATGACCTGCCAACCATCATCCATGCTTTCATTACCTCGAGATTGGACTATTTAACGCACTCTATGTGCGGTTACCTATGGTGATGGTCCAGAGACTGCAGCCAGTGCAGAATGCTGTGGCCCATCTACTTACAGGGATGGGTCACCATGAGCACATTACTCCAGTGCTCCGGAGTCTACACTGGCTGCCTATAGTCTGCCAGGCTTTATTCAAGTTATTTGTTTTGACCTATAAATCCCTATACAGCCTTGGCCCAACTTACCGGTGGGAATGCCTCACCCTCTGTGCTCTGGAGTGGCCTCTACGCCCTTCTCAAGGTCCCCCATGTGGCCCAGGGGGCCACTATGGAGAAGGCATTATTGGTGGCTGCACCTAGGCCGTGGAACTCCCGGTGGAGACCACATGGCCCCGGAATTTCCCTCCTTCCATCGTATGTGTAAAACCTGACTTTTCAGTCTGGCTTTTGGTGAGGAAGATGGGGTGTAGGGTGGGATGGGGGGATGGGGAGGGAATGGTTATGTGCCTCTCTTTCTATTGTATTTCTATTATTGATTTTTTGTGTTTTAATGTTGTAAGCTGCCCCGGACTGTTTGGAGCAGGAGGGGTGGGGTAGTAAATGATTGTATAAATAAATAAATAAATAAATAAATAAATAGTGTCTAGTAACCTAAGACCTTTCAGATAGCCTACCCTGTGAAACCTTCTTACAGAGGTGAATTAACCACAAGTGTTTTATTGTTTAAGTAAGGTCACAGTATCCCTGTTAAATTGGATGAATTACCAACTGACATTGTGCATACTTGAGATAATGGGTGATTTCAGATGTTATGGGCTTCCCTTTTACCACAGTCAATCCCCTGTGTTGGAGGAGAGCCCATAACGTCTGAAGGGATTCCCACCAGAGGTTCACCTAGTTAACGTCTGGTGGAAATCCGAATAAACACCATTCCAGAGGGGAGGCCGGCCTCTCCTCTAGAATGGCAGTTAGCTGAACCATGGTCCAGAAATGGTGAAGAGTAACGTCTGTTATGTCCGCCGCATCTAGAGCGTGGACCCGGCTATGATCTGGGATCGGGCGCAGCAGCAGGCAGGCAGCTGGCAGCTGGGGGACCGTGGGGGGTGGGGTTGTATGGCAACACATCATACCGCAAAGCCCCGCACACTCCCTGATCCCTGAGCAGAATCAGGCCAGCATGTCTAAAGGACGGACAGCCTGATTCCTGTCCAGGATACGAAACGGACCCCGGACCATGGCAACGAGGGAGTCCGGCACATCTAAAATCACCCAATAATATAGTGGACAAATAACCTAAGTGCATTTTTTCCCTACCAAAGGATCAGATCCTTTGGTCTTTCTCTGTGGTTTTTATTCAGATAAAACTTGTACTGAAATATGTTACAATTTTGCCTGGGTTATGTCCATCGGGGGGGGGGGAATGAGTAGTGTTTTGCTGTCCTTATTTTAAAAAATAATTTACATTCACAAATAGGTCCTGTTCACAAATCAATTTAGTGAAATTTTGGGTGTTTTCAGACGTGATGGGGCGGCTTCACCCCATCACGGAAACAACCCCTGATTCCCCGCCGGGATCACTCTGGCACGGCCAACAGACGTGCTGGGGGATCCTGGTGGGGAATCGGGGAGGGGGTGGGGCCGTGCGGTGCAATGTGCGGCCTCATGGCCCCACCCCCTCCATGCTCCCTTGCCGCCCACCCTCTGGGGAGATGGGCGGGTGCCACGGCCAATGCAGCTGCAGCGCTCAACCAAAAGGACCACAGGCCGGAATCCTGGCAGGGATTCCAGGCCGTGATCCCCGTCCAGACGTGACGGGCCCCTTCATCCCCGCCAGGAATTACCTTCACCACGCAATCAGTGCCAGCCCCACGGATTCAGCTGATTGCATGGTGAATGTGATTCCTGGCGGGGATTGAGTGTGGTAAACATCTGGGGGGGAACTTTCGGTTCCCCAACAGACGTTACGGGACCATTTCCCACCACAGGGAATTGACTGTGGTTGAGCGTGATCTCGTAACATCTGAAAATACCCTTTATCTCATGAAAATCTCAGGAGAAACCCTGTGCTATGTCTGTTCAGTTCATATGAGTGTGGTGATATTTGTGGTAATTACTACTTAATGACCTGAAGGGAAGTGAGTGAATTCCCATGTAGGGGTGAGCTAATATAATGTGTCAACAAATGAAATGTTAACAGGTATGTAAGTAGAGAATGAGAAGAAGAGTGTGGTAGCTTACTACACATTTCTGTGCATTTGCATGTTCAGAGATACCTTAGGGTATCCAATGCATTCTATCCCATGGTATATGGTACCCTTCAACATATTGGGTGCTTTTACATGGACTGTACCCAAGCCTGTGCTCCACCTCCCCCCCCCATGTTGCCCAACCATTTAAAGGCAGGCTGTCTGGGTGTGAGGCGGAGGAGAAGGCACCGCCTGTTTCAGGCCAGATCCACTTGTGGTGCTCCAGAACATCCCTGAGTACTTCAAGTGGAGAGTCCGTCCACATCTGGAGCACTGGTTGGGAGCAGAGAAGTTGTCCATCTACTCGGCAGATGAGTTGCTGCAGCTCTGCTTTCCACCAGGGGTTGCAATGCCATAGATATTCGGGAGGGGGGCGGTCTGAGGGTGATCCATCTAAAGACAGTTCAATGTATGAACACACTCTTAGTCCTGTTGACATTAATGAGATAACTCTAGCACTGTGTACAATACTAATAGTAGCACAAACTAATGAAAAGAGTAGCACATTATTAACCCATGCAATTTGCTGCAGCAAGGTATCTCAGAGGCAAAGAGATTAGTTGAATCAAAAATTTGGATAAGGAGGAAATTTGGAAATGAGGAAAGTAATGCTAGAGAGGAGAGTCATTTGTGGTTTTTTTAAAAAAAGAATATAAAGTTGCATGCTTGAAGGGTACCATATACCATGGCAGATGCTAATGACAAATTAGAAACAAGTAGCCGCTATTGATAAATTATGTTGTAACTGGTCAACATCAACACAAACAGCTGGAAAGAGAGGGAGAGAGTGCGCGGTGGGGTGTGAAGCTTGTACTATTACCCCCCTCAGGCCTGGCCAGCACCACAGTCTGAGAACATCAAACACACACACCCTCAGAGATTTGGAGGACACTGCAGAAGGGGGGAGCAGGGATCATTGTGCTTCAAGTTTTTTCCTTGTTCCCACTTACCTGTCATTGGCACCAGCTGCGGAGCCAGAGGGGAGGCGGAGCTTCCATCTGCAAAAGAAAGAAAAGCCAGCAGACAGCCTTCGGCCGCTGTGGGGAGCAGGGATCGTTGTGCTTCAAGTTTTTTCCTTGTTCCCACTTACCTGTCATTGGCACTGGCTGTGGAGCCTGAAGGGAGGCGGAACTTCCATCGGCAAAAGAAAGAAAAGCCAGCAGACAGCTTCTGCCGTGCCACAGGCACGCGCCTTGGCTGCACGCCGAAGGGCTGTGCGCACAAGGGCGTGCCCTTTTGCGCTCCCTTCGGTGCTGCCTGGCCCCAGGGCCTGGAACTTAAGTGTGGTGTGAATTATCTCTCTTACTCAATCAGTCCACTTTGGATGATACGGTTCTGATATCTCAGACACCGATTGGCCTTAAAAGGAGTATGCGGCAATTCATGGGTTATTGCCAGAAGGAGAATTTAACGATTAACTTCTCTAAAACCAAAGTCATGACCGTGGGCAGTAGGAAAGTGGTCCATCGCTGGCGTATGGGCAGTCATTTAATTGAACAGGTCCCTGAGTATAGGTACCTGGGTGTGTTATTCTCAGCTTCAAGGAGTTGGCGGTCCCATTTTGATTCAGCTCTTAGTTTAGCAAAAAAAACTTCCTGTGCTATCCAGGGCTATTTTTTCTCACATGGAGGCCGTCAAGTTAAACCAGCTATACGTCTGTTCAAAGCCAAGGCAGTGAGCCAACTATTATATGCATTCCCAGTTTGGGGCTTAGCGTTTCTAAACATGATAGATACCCTCCAGAACTGTTTTCTTCGAGCAATCTTAAAGGTGCCTAGAGGTACATCTCAGGTTTTGTTGAGAGCTGAGACTGCTTCTCCACCTTTGAGGTCCCAGGCCCTTTTCTCATGTGTTAAGTTCTGGATGAAAATTTTTGTATTTCCCTCCAAATCCAACTCTCTTATTAACATGGTGGCAAAGGCCTCAGAAACCAATTCCTGGCGTGTGTTAGTCGAAAGAGAAGTTGGGAACTTAGGTTTCTCAAGTTCTTTTCTTCGCTCCTTTAATTATAAGGGAGCCTTGGTAATGATCAAGCAGAGGATTGGCGATCAAGAAAGGCAAACTGAGATTGCAGCCCTGGCCAATCAGAGAGTGGCGCCCCTTTATGCTAACATCAACCCATGTTTGAGAGAACCCAGGTATCTTTCGCTATGGTCCGACTGGCGTAGAATGCATGCACTGCTGCTGTTTCGGCTGAATTCATTTCCATCGGCAAATCTTAGTGGCAGATATGTGGGCAGACCAAGAGAACTTAGAAAATGTCCAAACTGCCCTTTGGGGCAAGTAGAAGATCTGGCCCATGTGATTCTGCTTTGCCCAATCTATGCAGATTTGAGAAGGAGGTTCCTAGCCTGGCTGCCTCTCTATCAATCTCAGGCAAAACAGGATCTAATACTGATTTGGCTACTTAGCTCTGAGGACCCATATGTTACCAGATCCATGGCTTCCTTTTGTGCGGGGGTTCTGGATGTCAAATGGAATCAATTTTTAATGTAAGGTAATTTTGAAAATAATTTTGACTTGTATTTATGATTTCAAGTGCCCTTTATCTGCCTTATGGCTGAATTACGTTTTTATCTGTTATGTCTTTATTAAGGCTACCGTTTATATTGTATTGTATTGTTTTTGAAATGACCTTCGGGTCTCTCAATAAAGTTATTACTACTACTACTACTACTACTACTACTCAATCAGTGGGAACAAGCTGAGGAGCCACCTAGTTGACTCTGCCTTATGTTCAGCTTGATTTAGCTAATTACGAGAACCCGGGCCGAATTCCTTGCCAACATGCCCCCCCCCCCCGCTAAGCCTCTCAAACAGCAGAGTCTGGCAAATTTTCTCTCAGCAGCAAGGTCAGGAGGCAGGGTAAACATATCTGCCCCTTCTATTACAACAAGAAAACCCTTTCAACCCCTCGAGTTGCGGGCAGACTCTACAACAGGCTCTGTAGAGGTTGATCAGAGGGGCAGTTTATCAACAAAGGAGTCGATAGTGTTAGCTGGCCCCCCCGAAGTAGATTCAAAGAGGGACCAGCCCCTGGAGGGCGAAAGGCTGGCAATTTTTTAATGGACCATGTACTTCTCATGGCAGAGACTCTGCAATTTATGTTTGTCAAAATGCCAGACATGCAAGCAAGAATGGACACAATGGTGGGGTTACTCCAGGGGCCCAGGCAGAGAGTAGCAGGGGGAACAGTATTAAGTCAACAGAGAATGACAGCTGGGGCTGCTTCGGGTCCCCTGGTAGCGCCTCTGTCTGGCCCACCTCCTAAAGCAACAGCAGCGTGGCCAGGGTGGGCAGCTTCAGTTCCACCACCTAATGTTTTTACAGAGTCAGCGGAAGCTTTTGGGCTACTGCCAGCCTCACTTATTTTCACTATTGTTCCCTCCCAGGGGCATCGAGTCCCATACTAGGGAACTCCTAGGGGTGTGGCCGAGCACCTCAGGCTGTTTTTTAGGAAGGAGGTAATTACTAGGAGGGACATTATGGTGACTTTATGCTAAACTCATCTGATAGTTGATTTTGGTGACCTTTATTTCTCCCAGGTTACCCTCTCTTATTCTGGCCCAAAAAGCTAGTTTTGAGGACCAGGCGGTGGCCATAAGCTGTGTTTTTCAGGCCTCCCGTGGCCAGGCCAGGGATGGCCCCCAGGAGATGTCGATGAGGCCACCAGAACCAAGTATGAGACAGGCTAGCCATCCACCTGTAGTGCCCCCAGCAGTGCAAGGGAAGCCTAGAGCTATAGGCTCTGGGATGGGCTCTAAACGCGATCAGTTAAGACGGCCGGAAACGCTCAGCTCCGCTGCCCCCATATCGTGCCAGGCAGCAGTAAGACAGCATACACCAAGCTCTCTTGGTGTTGTGCCGCAGCTCCCAATAAAGGCGAAGGTAGGGACATCCCCTCCATTAGGGAGTTAGAGTTTGCACCAGCTCATGATACCTTATTTCCCTCCCAGATGCGTTTTCTCCAGCGCCTAGAGGCGTTGCAAGTTCAATTGGGAGAGTTAAAAGCAGGCCCACTTAAGCTAGTAATAGCGGAGAATTTACCCAGGCCAGCAATTAAGACACAATTTGCCTCAGTATCAGTGAGGGGTAGGCTATCATCAATTCATTCTTCCACTTGACTACCTGACCAGGGGATGAATGGGGGAGCGGGGGCTTTTCAGGCTTTTCAGGATGATGACTGCTCATATATGACAGATGATACCTTATATTCTCAGGGGTTTTCCCCCCAGGCACCTCAGTGAGCTCAGGGGGCGGTCCATGAAGAGCTGTGATCAGGTATGGCCTCAGAGTGTGGATTTTGCACCGCATCGCAAGCAGCTCCACAGATAAGGCCTCTTCCCCCAGGTCCCTTCACAGTAGCAGGCCCAGGTGGTCAGGGACCTGATTCTGAGCCCCCTCCTGAATCCAAGAATTTGGGCCATACTTCTACTCTTATTCCACTAGGCAGAGTTCTGAGACAAAGGCTCAAACTACCCCCTGCCGGCAAACAATGACTGAGAGGGAGGGCCATAGCACCATGTGCTATGGCTTCCTGGAACATCTCGGGTTGGAGAGCCCACCAATACGACCCTGATTTTTGTCAGTTCCTGGAAAGCCAGGACATTATACTACTCTAAGAAACATGGTTGACGGAGCCCCCGTTTGTTGGGGCATGGAGGGGTTTTCAAACTTTTTGGCTGGATGCATTAGCTTCCAGTGTTCAAGGTAGACCCAGCGGTGGCTTGGCCCTGTTTATTTCTCCAGCTCTGGTACTCTCTGTTGAATGGCTTAGTTCCATTAAAGCTTATTTTTTACTTTCTTATTGCAAGTGTTACGGAGGGTTCAAATTGTTGATAGCAAATGCCTATATCCCTCCACCATATACTCCTTATTACAATTCTGAAATTTGGGAGCGGATCAGGGAACTAGTGTTTGAAGCAATAGATAGATTTCCAGCAGCTTCATTGATTTGCGGAGGGGATTTTAACACTAGGTTGGGCGATCATCCCACCGTGCCTGGCCCTTTGGGGCTGGAGGATACGGCAGATCCATTATACATCCCCAGACGATATTCATTAGATCAAGTGGTTGGCCCCAGGAAGGGAAATATGGACCAACTGCTGACAGAACTAGATCTTATTATTGTAAATGGATGAGCCAGTGGAAATCAGGAAGGTAATTTTACTTTCCATGCCCCCCAGGGCTCCGGTGTGGTGGACCTTTTTATGGTCCCACCTTGTTTGTTCCCTGAAGTTATAAGGCTGGAGGTGGTCCCTCTCCATGTATCTAACCATCTACCCCTAGTGTTATCCCTGGATATTGCTACAACTGAGCCGGACTTGTGTGGGTGTGATAACACTTCCACTTTGGAGGACGCAAATCCCCCATGGGTGAGAGCCAGATGGACGGAAGAGCGGGATAGGGCTTTGGCTGTGTTTTTGGAGTCCACTGCTGGGACTTTCCCCGCAGATAAGATTCAAGCACAGGGACCAGGAACTATAGGGTGGTACAAGCTTTTTCTGGACAGCAATACCCCTCTTATTACAAGTTGGGGTGCCGACCCTCGAGGGACAGCTCAGCAGGCAAGGACTTCCCCCATTTGGTTCAATTGTGAGTGCCATAGAGCGCAAAATTTGCTTCGATGCTTGGTTAGGAAGCTCAAAGTAAATCCCTGCTATGCGACCCTAGTCAAATTAACTGTTGCTCATGCAGAGTACCGCAAACTGCTAGCCTTAAAGTTAAGCAGATACCAAAAAAAGCAATGGGCGCTCCTCGCTACTGCCACAAATTCAAGGGACTCTCAAAAATTCTGGTCCATTATTAGGGCAGCCCAGCCCAGGGGCAGCGATGGGGGCAAGCCCAGCCTTCACCCGCTCATCTGGGAAAATTTCTATGAGGCACTCTTTTCAAAGGCAAGGATAGAGATAGCCGAACTGGATACCAGTTCTATAAAAGGACTACCAGGGTGGTCCCCGGTCACAACAGAGGAGATAATAGAACTCATCGCTGGCTTAAAATTGGGGAAAGCACCCGGCCCAGATTTCCCTACTTCAGAGATCTTGAAGAGCAATCCGGTAAGGTGGGCCGAGATATAGGCGCCCCTCTTCTCTTACATCAATGACACAGGACTTTTCCCGTCAGCCTGGTTGTCCAGTACAGTAGTGCCCATCTATAAAAAGGGGCATCCTAATAATCCGGGAAACTATCGACCAATTAGTCTACTTAGCATTGCAGCAAAATTGTACTGTAAGCTGCTGCTGAGAAGACTCCAAGAATGGCTGAATGTAGAGTAGCTTATTGAGCCTGAGCATGCAGGTTTCCTCTTCCCATTAGTATGTATTACCTCTACTTCTTAACACTCTTAGCAATTCAAAATAGTTTTCTGAGGGCGATTATGGGAGCACCAAGAGGTACCCTGCAGGTAATTTTGCGAGCAGAGGCACGTGCCCTTCCTCTTAGGGTACTTTCAGACGTTACGGGCGGCCGGTTCACCACAGCGAACCACCAGGGGGGACGAACAGCGCAACCACGCCCGGGGGTTGGAAAACGACCCAAACAGACGTGCCGGGAACGGGACCACGGCCCGGAACCGGGCCGCATCATCGCGGGCCGTGGCAGCACAACAGACGTGCAGCCGAACCCCCGGCGGGCGCTAAACGCCCACAAGGCACCGGGCAGGGGCGGGACACAGACATGGCCGACTGAGGGCAAACGAAGCCACAAGGCACTCAAGGGAACGTCCACACAAGGGAAACGGGAAGGGAGGGGGGAAGAGCGAGAACAGGCTGACAGCCGGCTCACACAGCGGTCCCGCAGCAGGGCACAATGCACGGCCACACGCCCGGGCACACACACTCACACCAGGGAAAGGCCGGGAAGGGGGGAAGGGGCGCCCGGAACGCCCCACCCGGAACACCGGCAGGGAGGGGGGGGGCACCACCACGGGGCAAGGCACGGACAGCAGCAACCCCCACACCACCCCAGTCCAGTCCAGTCCAAGGAGGTGCCCCCACAGGAACAGAGGCAGTCTCGGAGGGGGGGGGCGGACCCCCGGAGCAAGGCACGTTGGGGGCCCCCAAAGCACAGCGAGGCCGGTGGAGGGGCGCCAGGAGGAGGAGGAAGGGGGCCCCACAGTCAAAGGCTGGCACAGGCAGGGCAGCCGGGTCCAGCGGTGCTCCTCCGCAGCACCAGCGACGCTCAGGCAGCACCCACGGAGTCACGGGGATGGAGGGGGCCCAGGACCACGGCCAGGGGCAGCAGCAAGCAGCGAGGCGGGCGGGAGCTCACCGAGGTGGGGTCCGCAGGTCGGGAGCGGCCAGCGGGGACCAGGCCCCCCCCCCGGGCCGGGGCGGGAGCCCACACGGGGGCACCACGCCGGGGGGGGCAGGCCAGCGACGCGGGGCTCACGGGCCGCTGCCGGGGGCCCCGCTGGCCCGAGGGCCCGGGTGGCCCGCCCGGTGGACCAGGTGGGGCCAGTGCAGCATGCCCCGGCGGTACCCCTGCAAGGACATGTAGTGGGCGATCAGGTAGTAGGCCTCGAAGGGATCGGGCATGGTGAGGGCCAGCTGCACATCCACACGCGCCCACACCGCCAACAGGGATGACATCTCCACCGCGGAGGGCTCCGGCACACAGCAGGCAGCAGAAGGGGGCCACGGAAGATGCCCCAGCTCCAGAAGCCGCTGGAACGCCGCCCCACGGGTGCGCTGGTACCCACGGGCCCCGTGAACACAGGAGAAGTAGCTCACGGCCAAGGCAGGGCCACCCTCGGCCAGGCACTCCGAGTAGGCGCCCAGACCACACACCACCAGCGCTGACACGGTCTCAGAGGCGCTCCAGGGCACATGGGCGCACAGCACCTCCGGGATGCGCCCCTCGGGGAAACGAGCCAGCCCCAGGGCCTCCGCATGCAGCCGGCAATCACGGGCGCTCACCACATGGCCAAAGTAACGGAGCCCGGAGCTCAGGCTCTCGTAGGCACCTGCACGGCTCCCCGGCCCGGCCAGGAGCAGCTGCACGGCAGGGGTGTGCCACAGGTCGCACAGAGACATGGTCTCGCGGAAGGCCCAGATATGGGGGGCCCCTTGGGGGCCGGACAGCGGGAGCCCCATGGATGGGCAGCCAGCCATGGTCCAGCACAACAGGGAATGGGACACGGAGCCCGGAGGGCACACAGACTGCCCAGGGCCGGGAGAGGCTCGGCCCGGCCCCCGGGACAGGGAACACGGGCCCGCACCGCAACATTGTAGCACAACAGAGCGAGGCGTGGGGTGCGGGCCCGGCACAGCTGCAGAGAACAACAGCGAGCTCTCTGTCTGCCTAATCGCACCTTCAAGGCCATCCCGCTACAAACAGCGAGGGGAGGGGGCCCGGGGTGCTGGGGGCGGGAGCAGCCGGAATGCACCGGCACAGGGCGCGCGCAGGGCCGCGAGGCCGACCCCCGGGCGGGGCCACCAGCACCGGGCCGGCATAAGCGCTCCCAGCCCCCACCGGGGCCCCAGCACCATGGAGCGCGATAGGGCAGGTGGGAACTGGATGTTCCTCGCGCTCGCGGCTGAGTGGCACCGTGACCACACTGAGCAGCTGTGCCTCCTGACCGAGAGGGTGCACCTGGCCGTCCGCCTGCGCTATGTCCTGGCCCTGCGGGCTGGCGTGCGCCTCCGGGGCCAGCAGGCCCGCAGGAGAGTCCGTGGCCGGCTCAGGGCTCGGCGCCGGGCCTGGGGGGCGTGGCTGGCCGCCTGCCGGAGCCTCACCCGGCCCGCTGCGCTCCGAGGGGCCGCGAGGCGGTTCCGCTGGGCAACGCAGACCCTCCGCCGGGCAGCGCTGCTGGCTATGCCCATAGCGCGGAGCCTATGGGTCACGGAGCGGCCCCAGGCCTGGTGGGAGCGGGCCCAGGCCCACTGGGGGGAGGCCGAGTGGGGGTCCCACTTCCGGATGGGCAAGGCCACCCTGCTGCGCCTAGCGGAGCTCCTCACGCCCTGGCTGGAGCGGCAGCACACCTCCATGCGGGAGCCCATCCCCATGGTCCAGCGGGTGGCCATAGGGGTCTGGGCCCTCGCAACGCCCGACTCCTGCCGCTCCGTGTCCCAGCACTTCGGGGTGGGGCTCAGCACGGTCGCCTGCATCGTGCGGGATGTGTGCGAGGCTGTGGAGGGCGTGCTCCTCGACAGGACCATCCAGCTCCTGGACCAGGGCGCTGTGATGGCTGGCTTCGCGGCCGGGGGCTTCCCGAACTGCATCGGAGCCGTGGACGGCACACACATCGAGATCCTGCGCCCGGCCGCGGGGGAGGCCCTGGAGTATGTGAACCGGCACGGATACTACTCCCTGCACCTGCAGGGGGTGGTGGACCACCGGGCCCGCTTCATAGACATCTACACGGGCAACTCCGGCCGGAGTCACGACGCCAGGATCATGACCATCTCCCCCTTCTATGCCCGCATGTACCGGGGGGACTTCGCGGACATGGGCATGAGGTGGATCGAGGGTGTTCCCATGCCCCCCTGCATCCTGGGGGACCCCGCCTACCCCCTGACCCGCTGGCTGATGAAGGTCTACCCTGTCCCGAGCCCCCCTGCGGAGCAGGTATACAATACCCACCTGTGTGCGAGCCGGACCGTGGTGGAGCGTGCCTTCGGGGCCCTGAAGCAGCGCTGGAGGAGTCTAGCTGGCCGCCTGGACTTCACCGTCCCCACCTCCGCCCTGGTGATCGGTGCCTGCTGCGTTCTGCACAATGTGTGCGAGACCGAGGGGGCGGCCCTGGAGTACCCCGAGCCCCACCGGCCCCCCGGTCCTGTTCCCCTGTACGTGAACGCAGGGAACCCCCGGGAGTACCGGTATGCCAAAAGGATCCGGAACGCCCTTGCAACCCACATCGCCCGGGGGGGCCCGCTGTGAGGGCCTTCCCGCCCCTGGGGGCCCCACCCCCCGTTCCGTGCCCATGCCCCTGTACACGCGGTCCCACAGCCCTGTCCCCCCCACAAACGGGCCGGGGACAACTGTCTCTTTACAACACTTTATTGCCCACACAGTGCACACAATCACCCTGTGCCCCCTCCCCACCCCCGTCCCCGTGACCCCGTCCACCACCCGCCCTCATGTGGCCCTCCCCCTCCCCCCCCTTCCCACCATCCCCCCGCGTTTCCTGGGCCGACCCCTCGTGCGGCCGCTTGGGCCCACCGAGCTCTGGGAGCTCCCCTCCCCCCCACTGTCCGTGTCCCCTGCCGTGTCCTGGGCCGGTCCCGGCCCCGGCAGGGGGCCGGGCGGCGGATGGGCAGCTGTGCCCGGTGCCCCGGTCGCGCCCCGGGGGGGCTGGACCCTCCGGAGGCCCGGGGGCACTGGGAGGCGCATGCGAGGGCCCTGGGGCCGGGGGGGCGCCAGGGGCGGCAGGGCTGGGCCCGGGGGCGCCGAGGGGCCCGGCATGGGGACCTGGGCGGGCAGGGCACCCGGAGGTGCGCCGGCCATCACGTAGGCACACATGGTGCCCGCATGCAGGAGCAGGGAGGTCCCAATGTCGTGGGACCTGTCCATCTTGGCACTGTGCTCCCGCACCATGCCCTGTATGTCCTGCCGGAGGCCCCTGAGCAGCCCCTGCTGCCGCTGGTGCTCCCGGCGCTCCCGCCTCCGCTCCAGGCGCACCTCCGCCTCCAGCCGGCGGTCTGTCTCCAGGGCCTTCTCCATGGACCGCTCTATGGCCGCCTCCATGCGGTCCACGGAGGCGATCATGCGCTCCCCCTGTTCCTCCGCCCTGCGGACGATGTCCTCCGCTTGCTCCTCCCTGCGCCTGCGGACCCGCGCCCGGTACTCCCGCATCCGCTGGGCTGGGGCCGCGGCCGGCGGAGGCGCCGCGCGCGGGGGCTGCCCTGTGGAAATGGGCGGGTGGGTCAGTGCAGGGCCCTGTCCCCTAGCGGGGTCGGGTCCCGGGGCCCCCTGCCCCCCCTCCCCCACTGAGGCCAGAGGCCCCCCTGGGCTGGCGCCCGGGGGGCCCTCCCGCAATCCCAGCCCTCCCGCCTTACCTGGGTCCGGCACCTGCTCTCCTGTGCCCTCCGCGGGGGCCTGCACCGTCTCGCTGGCCCGGTCCTGGGGCTCCCCATGTCCTGCGGGCGGGAGAGGGGGGAGCGGGTGAAGGGGGCTGGTTGTGGCCCCTGCAGCAGGGCCCCCACCCCCGCCCCTGCCACCGGCCCCCTGGTCGTGCCCCCCCCTGCCCTGGGGGCCCGCTTACCCTCTATGTCCGTCTCCGAGCCTTCGGAGGCCGGCGCCTCACCCTGGGAGTGCTCCCCCTGGGACCACTGGCTGAGGGTGGTGAAGGTGCCGACCTCCGACTCCGCCTGGCCGGCCCGGCGTTGGGATGTCTCCGGGCTGCTGCTGGGGGGGGGCCTTGGGGCTTCTGCGGGTCCCGGGTGGTCCTCCTGGGGGTGGGGGTCCCCTGAGCTCGTGTCTACCGGGCGGGCGGCGAGGGGAGGGGGTACCTCGGCCCGCTCCCTGCCCTGGACCACAGCGCTGCCCACCAGGCGTGGGGCAACTATGGAGCCCTTCATGTGAAGGATGCGGTCCAGGGCATCGTAGTAGGGGGCGGTGCGGGCCCCGTGGCCGGAGCGGCTGTTATTGTCCTTGAGGGCCTTGTACCCCCTCTTGAGCTCCTTGGCCTTCGAGCGACACTGGTTGACAGTGCGCTCGTGCCCCGCCGCCTCCATGTCGCGCACGATGTCCCGGTAGACGTGCTCGTTGCGCTGGTTTATTGCGAGCTCCACCTGGTACTCGAGGGTCCCCCAGATCCGTATGAAGTCCCGGGTCTCCTGGAGGCCCCACTGTCCCCCTCTGTGATAGGCCTTCCTCCGGCTGGGCCCCTGCTGTTCCTCCTCCCGGTGCAGCTCCTGCTGCACCTGCCTGTGCTCCTCCTCCACCTCCTCCTGGGGGTGCGCCTCCAGGGGCCGGGGGCCGGGCTCCTCCTGGGGCTCGTCCGCCCGGGCCGACTTTCGTGTCTGGGGGGGGGAAGGGGGGTGGTTGGTTGCTGGGTGAGGGTGTGGGCCCTCTCGGGGGCCCCCTGCCCCCCTGCCCTCCGCCCGGGGTCCCCCTGCCCCCCTGCCTTCCGCCCGGGGTCCCCCCGGCCCCCTCCACAGGGGGTTCCCCTGTGCCCCCTGTTCCCCTCCCAGTGGGTGCCCTTACCCGTTTCCTGGGTGCCTCCTGTGGGCCTGTTCCGGCCGCTGTCCCCGGGGCGGCGCGACCCGGCTGCAGCTGTGGTTGGTGTTCCCGGGGCGCCTCCCTGGTCGGGTGCTCCCGTGTGCCCCCTTCCTGCACCTGTGCCCCCTCCGCCTGCATCGCTGGGCCTGGCTGCACGTCCTCCGCCTCCTGTGCCGCCGCTGTCGCTGTTCGTGCCTCCGGTCTCTTCCGCTTCCCTCCTCGCTCCATCCCGCCACGCTTGCTTGCTGCTGCTCTCGCTTTAAATCTCCCTCCGGTGTTTGTGTTGGTGCTGGTTGCCTGGCAGCGACGCTGCGTGCCTCGTCCCCGGCCGGGGCTCCATTTTTTTGGTTCCGCTGGGGGATTGGCGTCCAGACGTTACTTTTGCTTGGTTCCCTGTGGGGGTTGGTTTGACCACGCTTCCCGAGACCTTCCCCCGGCTAGCCCGGGAAGCGTGGTTCAAACTGACCCCATGTGGGTATTGAGCGTGATGAACATCTGGCGCACGCCGTTCAGACGTTCCGGGCCCTTTGGCCCCGCGGGGGGGTTGAGCGTGGTTCAGTGTGGTTCACCGTGATCTCGTAACGTCTGAAAACACCCATAGAGTATATGCCCTCCAGGCGGTGGTCACCTTTTGGGCCAAGGTGGCCTTATTCCCCCCTCTCGAGGAGCTTTATTAACTCTAACCCTGAATAGCGGGTTGGGTGACCCATGGCTAAAGGGGGCCGAGCGGGAAATTTACCATTTGGGATTTTCCCCGGCGAACCTGGCGCAGGTAGGAATGACTGCGGCAAGAACCTTACTCAAAAGGCGGATTTTTGACCAGTCTTTGCAAGCAGAGGGGGAGTTGATGGCTGCCCAAAAGATAGTACCAACTTATGTACCCTATAATCCTCGGTCCTCTGAGCCATACTATCTCTTTGTATGGGAAAATACTATGGTGCGTGAGGTCTTTCTCAAAATGAGAACTAACATGTTAGTTTCTGCAGTACGGGAAGGGCGACGAATATGCCCTTACGGATATGCCCCCTATGCCCCCTGGGGGAGGTGGACACCTTGGAGCACATGATATATCAGTGTCCCGCCCTAGTGGGCCCCAGGTGTAAATACTCGGGGTGGATCAGTGCAGGCCAGGCCTCAGTGCTGGAGGGGGTCCAGCACCTGCTTGACCCCACCGATTCTGAACAAACTAGGGCAGTAGCAAGTTTTGCCCTGGCAATACAAGGCATCTGTAGTCCCTTTTTCCCTTCAGCCAACGAAGGGAGGTGAGGCTGGTCTAGAAGGGGAAAAGCATGCCTATCATGAGCTTAGGATGACAAGATACGTTGTATTTCACCTATGCCCATAAATTCGAGCTCCGTGGCACGTGCAAAGCAAGATGAATGACGCAGACATGCTCTGATTTTATTTAAGTTTAGTTTGTGTGAGGGGGCTTCTCCCCACGTAGTGTATATGTTTACTGACTGGGTTCCCAGTTATTTTTAAATGTATGTACTCTATTATGGCTTTTCAGCCTATGGAAATTTGTAAAGGGCATTGCCCAAACAAATAAACAAATATTGAATTGTTGTAACTGGTCACTCCGTGTCCCTTTCACCTTTCTCCAAGTCATCAGGTATGAGCTAATGGAATATATAGGTTGCTAATCTGATCCAGTATGACATTTGCTAGAACTTCGATTTTTTCCCCCTGTGGATCAGATCTTTAGTCTTTATAAACTTTTTTTTTTCAAGGGAAGTTTTTACATCACCATCACATGATTCGAATTGCATCTCTAAATTTAATAAACTTTGGGTGCAATTCTAGAGGCCCTATTAAACTGCACCTACGCGAGGTGCAGTGTACTTACGCCAGTACACATGTGCGCACACATGTCCCAGAAACAGCAAGCTGCTTGGGACAATGGTGCACCCCTGCCAATGCACCCCCACCCCCCGAGCCCATACACCCCACAGTTGGGGGATCTTGGCAGGGGCATGCTGTTGCACCGAGTGGTTTGCTGTGTGGAGCACATGTGCACCTGAAGCCTTCCAGGAATTGCGCCGGCAGGTGGAGTATACCACCATTGGGATTGCACCCAATGTTTATTTTAACCACTAAAGCCTGGATTGCCTGAGGTGTCAGTTCCATGGAAATGACAGGCTTACCTCCAGACAGAATCCCTTCCCAAGCTATTGTTCTTTCCCCCCTCACTTGCCACACATAGAATTTTCATGATTGAGGCGTATTATGAGAAATTTAGGCTCAGAACTGTCCGAATGTCTCTTCTGAATAAAATGCTGAGGCTGTGGTCTATTTCTCCATTTGGGTCCACTGTCAGATAAATTTTCCAGTCCTCCTCATGCCTCTCTAAAGAGATACTGTTGAGAAAAAATAAAATAAAAAAGGGAAATATTATTGAACGCATTGCATTCAGCAGGGAAAAGCCTATTCACTATTCATAATTACAGAGCAAAGTAGCAAACAACAAGAAATAATGGTGGCACCACCAAATTCAGAACATATCCTATTGGTGTTGATTCCTAGGCCCTTTTCAAATGGGCCATGGTGGGATGGGTGTGTGCCCATGGTGGGTGAAGGTGCGTGCACAACCATTCCCATGGGTGCACACCCATTGCCATGCACAGAGCAACCGGCATTGAAGCCCATTGCTCTGTTTGCGTGTGATGGCTGGAGTTGGGTGGAGGAAAGGAGCGCACCTCCACACCCACCCACTGCAGGTGCAGTTCCTATGTATGCCTCCCCATTGCACACCCACTGTGGGCGGCATTCACACAGGCACCCCTGAACATGTGTTGGGAGGGGGGCGCCCATGTGAAAAGGCCCTTACATCTGCCAATGCCAGGAAGCAGAAGTAAAAAAGCTATATTTTCCACTATTATTTACCACAATTTCCGTTTTCTTTCAATCTATAAAATTCACAATTTCACAAGTGAAGTAAGAGCTTTACTACTGCTGTTGGATGGTCACTAATTGTGAAAACACTTACTCAGCTTATCTTGGAAATCATTAGAAAGTGGGAGTAAAATGCTGAATCCAACACCATTTTTTAAAATTGGTGACTACAAGGGTATCATTTGTTTACTTTAACAAATAGTCAAAATCAGATTTGCACCTGTGGGATGGATCCTGTAGGGGTGACAGCTGGCATTAAGAGGTGTGTTGCACAGTTTCCTAGCAATCCCATTGCTAGGGGGATTGTGTTATCAACAGGTTCAGGGAACTGCTAGTGATGGCACAACTTAGGGTCTTTTTAAACGGGTGCATGGGGGGAGGGCATTGTTTGTGTTGGTGCCTGTGCAGTGTGTGTGTGTGTGTGTGGATGTATATAGGTGCACACCCATCTCCCACCACCACCACGCACGGATCAACTGCATTTTTCGTCAGTTTCTCCGGGCGTAGTTGATGGGTGGAAGTGGGTGTGTATGTGTGTTCCTCGGGAGCGCATGTGCCCACACAAACCCCTACATCCACCCACCACAGCATGTACACAAGATGCACCAATGCATGAACAACCAGATTTCTGACTGTTCATCCATGGGTGCCACCTGTGTAAAAAGGGTTTTAGTTGCTTCCCCAATATTATGGAGCTCCCTTTCCCCAGAGGTCTGTCTGAACCTGAGCATATTCCAGAGGCAGTGAAGCATAAATCCCCCACCTGTCTCAAGTGATGAGGTGGGGGGGGGGGAGTTTTATTTGTATTTGAATTGATTTTTTTCAATTATTAGATTTTCTTTTCTTTTTCTTTTAAACATTGCATTATAATACGTTAAACTCTATTTTTAAAAAAAAATAAAATGTTTATATAATGATAATATATCTTGTTACACTTTTAAAAATACCACTTGGTAGGGGTGGGACTCCAGGGGGATTATCGGGTATCGGATTGATTGGTATCAGATCTTCCGATATCAGATTTACCGGTATCTACACTATCAGATTTTTAGCATTGCCGGTTTTATCAAATCTTTTACATTGCGGCCATTGTCTTCAATGGGCAATGTTAAAAATCTGAGATTGCCGATACAGACAATTGTCGGTATTATCGGATTAATTTGACATCGGCCATCATCGGCATTATCGGATTAATCCAATACCAATAGTCCCACCCCTACCACTTTGCAATGTATTCATTTATTTATTTAGATTTTTATCCTGCTCTTCTCTTAAAAAGGTTCAGGGAAGCTAACAAAATAAAACATATAAAAAACATCTAAAACACGTATGTAAAACCTTTTTGCAAAGCGTTTGGCAGGTGAGGATAGAGGCTGGGATGGGTGAGTTTAGGGGTGAGCGTGACAGGGATCAGCCTAGGAGGGCTGCTGCCCTTTTAATGGAAAACAGCTAACACAAGCCAGAAGACTTGGGCTAGCGGGGGTTCAGGCACAGTAGAGAAGTGAAGGACTGTACTTAACCTGCAGTTGATGGGCTAGGGCATGATTGAACCAAACCAAAGGCTAAAAACCTCAGACACAGCACAACTGAAAGAGAGCTTTGAGGGCTGCAGAAGCTATCAGGGAGCACTGCCTCAAGAACAAGTCTCACCTAGAAGGTGTTGCCTTGGTCGAGCTACAGAGAGGCTCAGAGGCTCGTGCCTGAGCCTAGAGGGAACTGGGTTCCAAAGGCGTGTGCCTGACCCAGGGACCCAGAGAACCAAAGAGACTGTGAGTGCCAATGAACTAAGCTCTACCAGTCACAGGGGTTACCTGGATGGGTGCCTAAGAGACTATTGGGAGCCACAGGGTGAATGTCTGGCATAAGAGACTGGTGGAGACTGTATATGTATATCAAGACCATGCTAAATAAAGGATGGTGAGGGTTAATTTCCAAAGCGAATGACCATGAGCTAAATTCCCCCAAAATGGGTCTTTTCAGACGTTACGAGATCACGCTCAGCCACAGTGAACCACGCTCAATCTCGCAGCGGGGCCAATGCACCCGGAACGTCTGTTCAGCACGTGCCAGATGTTCACCACACTCAATACCCACATGGGGTCAATTTCAACCACGCTTCCCAGGCTAGCAGGGGGAATATCCCGGGAAGCGTGGTCAAAGAGATCCCCACCGGGAACCAACAAAAAGTAACGTCTGGACGCCAATCCCTGGGCAGAAACAAAGGAAACGAGCCCCAGCCATGGACAATGCACGCAGTGTCGCTCCCGGGCAACCAGCAACAACACAGCCGCCGGAGGGAGATTTAAAGGGAAATCAGCCACAGGCACGCGTGGTGGGATGGAGCGAGGAGGGAGGCGGAAGAGAGCGGTGGGCGACAGAGCAATGGTGGAGGCGGAGGAGGTGGCAGGGGCAGCAGTGGAGGTGGAGGGAGAACAGGCGGGGGAGGAGGGGGACACGGGAGTCACGCTGACCCTGCAGGTGGCCCGGGAACAACACCCCCAGCAGCAGGCACCAAGCAACGCCCCGGAGGCAGCAGCCACAATGGGGCTGGAGGAGGCACCCAGGAAACGGTTAAGGGCAATGGAGGGGAGGGGATCAGTGGGCACGGGGGCACCCCGGGGGGGGCGGGGCATGCCCGGGCGACCGGGAGGGAGGCAGGGGGCAAGGGAGGCCCACGAGGGGGCCCAGACTGCACCTAACCCAACACGCCCCTCCGATTGTCCCCACAGACACAGAAAATGGCCCAGGCGGATGAGCCCCCAGAGGACACCGGCCCAGCGTGGGCGGAGGCAGCGCCGGCGGAGGAGGAGGAGGAGGAGGAGAAGGAGGAGGAGGAGGAGGAGGACCAGCTGTGGGGACGCCGTAGGAAGGCCTACCTCCGAGGGGTTGAGTGGGGCCTCCAGGAGACCAGGGACTTCATCTGCATATGGGGGACCCTGGAGTACCAGCTGGAGCTCGCCCTCAACCAGCGCAATGAGCATGTCTACCAGGACATAGTGCGGGACATGGAGGCGGCGGGGCATCAGCGCACAGCGGCACAGTGCCTCTCCAAGGCCAAGGAACTCAAGAGGGGGTACAAAGCCATCCGGGACAACAATAGGCGCTCTGGACATGGGGCCCAGACTGCCCCCTCCTACGAGGCCCTGGATTGCATCGTTCATATGAAGGGCTCCATAGTTGCCCCAAGGCTTGTGGGCAGCGCAGTGGTCCAGGGCAGGGAAAGGGTCGAGGTACCCCCTCCCCTTGCCCCCCGTCCAGTAGACATGAGCTCCGGGGCCCCAGACCCCCAGGAGGAGTGCCCAGAGGCCTCTGGCCCCGGCAGGGCCCCCCCTGGCAGCAGCCCCGAGAGCACCCAACCCCGGGCCGGCCCTGCCGAGTCCGAGTCCGGCACTGTCACCACCCTCAGTCAGTGGTCCCTGGGGGAGCACTCCTGCATTGAGGGGATGGCCTCCAAGGGATCCGAGACTGACACCGAGGGTAAGCGCCTGACCCGGAGAGGGGGGGGACCATGACCAGGGGGGGATGGGCCAGGGAGGCATGGAGGGGGCAGGGCCTGCCCGAGCCCACGCCCCTGATCTCCCCAACCAAGGCAGGAGGGGGCCTGGTCCCAGGTCCCCCAAACACCCACCCAACACCCACACTCCCTCCCTCCCTCACCCGCAGGACCCCGGAAACGGCCCGAGGAGATGGAGCCACCAGATGCCAAAGAGCCTAGCTAGCAGGTGCAGGATTCAGGTGAGGCAGCCGGGGTGGGACGGAGGGCACCCCGGGGTGCAGGGAGGGGGTCACCGGGTGGGCGGAGGGGATGGGGGGCCAGGGTCAGGGGGTGGGGTGGGCTGGGGAGGGATGCCTGGGGGCTGGAGGGGCCCCTGCCCCATCATGGGCAGGGGACAGGGGCAGGCTTGCACTCATCCTCTTGCTCCCACAGGGCAACCCCACCAGCCAGCGGCCCCAGCGCCCGTGGCCCCAGCGCAATGCATGGGGGAGTACCAGGCATGGGTCCGCAGGCGGAGGGAGGAACAGGCACAGGAGATCGTGCAGAATGCCGCAGAACAGGGGGAGAGGATGATAGAGGCCGTGGCCTGCATGGAGGTGGCCATCGAGTGGTCCCTGGAGTGGGCCGAGGCGAGGGATCAGAGGCTCCAGGCCGAGGTGCGTCTGGAGCAGCGCTGGGAGCGCAGGGACCACAGCAGGCAGGAGGAGCAGCTCGGGGGCCTGAGGCAGGACATTCAAGCCATGGTGCGGGAGCACGCCCTCAAGATGGACAGGTCCCACGACATCGGGACCTCCCTGCTCCTGCATGCCGGCACCATGTGCGCCTATGTGATGTCAGGTGCACCCCCGGGAACCCTGCCTGCCCAGATCCCAGTGCTGGGACCCTCGGAGGGCATGGCCACAGGCATGGCAATGGATCAGCAGGTGTGCCCCACGGCGGGGGGCGTCCGTCACACCTGGGCCCCCGGGCGATATGGCTCGCTAGGGCATTCTGGATCCATTCGGTGTAACGGTACTCCCTGGGGTTCTCTGCATTCACGTAGAGGGGCACGGGACCGGGAGGCTCGGGGTAGTCCAGGGCCGCCCCCTCGGTTTTGCAGATATTGTGCAGCATGCAGCAGGCACTGATCACCAGGGCCAAGGTCAAGACGGTGTAATCCAGGCACCCAGCTACACTCCTCCAGCATTGCTTGAGGGCCCCGAAGGCACGCTCCACCATGGTCCGGCTGGAGCACAGGCGGGTATTGTATACACCTCTGCGGGGGTGCTTGGTACAGGGTACACCTTCATCAACCAGTGGGTGAGGAGGTAGTCAGGGTCCCCCAGGATACAGGGGGGCATCGGGACCACCTCGATCCACCTCATGCCCATGTCCACGAAGTCCCCCCGGAACATCCGGGCATAGAAGGGGGAGGTGGTCATGATCCTGGCATCATGACTGCAGCCGGAGTTGCCTGTCTAGATGTCGATGAACCGGCCCCAGTGATCCACCACCCCCTGCAGGTGCAGGGAGTAGTAACCGTGCCAGTTCACATACTCCAGGGTCTCCCCGGAGGCCGGGCAGAGGATCTCGATGTGGGTGCCGTCCACGGCTCCCATGCAGTTGGGAAAGCCTCCAGCCGCGAATCCCGCCATCACGACCCCATGGTCCACTAGCTGGATCATTCTGTTCCACCCCCTCGCACACATCCCGCACAATGCAGGCGACAGTGCTGACCCCCACCCTGAAGTGCTGGGACACTGACCGGCAAGAGGCGGGGGTAGCGAGGGCCCAGACCCCTATGGCCATCCGCTGGACCATGGGGATGGGATCCCGCATGGAGGTGTGCTCCCGCTCCAGCCAGGGTGTGAGGAGCTCCACTAGGTGGAGCAGGGTGCTCTTGCTCATTCTGAAGTGGGCCCTCCAGTCTTGCTCTTCCCAGTGGGCCATCGCCCTCGCCCACCACGCCTGTGGGTGCTCCGCGACCCATAGGGATCTGGCTATGGGCATAGCAAGCAGGGATGCCCTGCGCAGGGTCTCCCTTGCCCAGAGGAGGTGCCTGGAAGCACAACGGAGCAGTGCGGGCCGGGTCTGGCCCCGGATCACAGCCTGCCAATCCGTCCCAGAGACTCGCAGTGCCCTGAATTGCGCCCAGGCTCTCCAGCATCCGTGTTGGGCCCGGAGGCCCCATGCTGCTGCATGGGCCTGGGCAACCCACACCCGGGCAGCCAGTTGCACCTCCGCGGTCTGGAGGCGTAGCTGCTCGGTGTGGTCGCGGAACCACTCAGCTGCGAGCGCGAGGAACATCCAATAGGCCGCTGCCCTGTCGCGATCCATGGTGGTGGGGCCCACTGAGGAGGGTGGCGCTTTTTTACAGTTCCTGTGAAGGCAGGTCTTTCTGGGGGGCGGGCCCCTGCCCAGCCATGGGCCTCCCCGGGGGGGGCCGGGGCATGGGTGTGTGCAATTGGGTGCACCAGCAGGCGGCCCACCTGGCCTCGCTTCTGCATGGGCACGCGGTTCTGCATGCTCCCAGGACAGCTGCATTCCATCAGCCCTCTGTACCGCCAGCCCAGCCCCCCTTCTCCCACTGTTTGCCGCAGGATGGCCTTGAAGGTGCGACTAGCCGGATAGGGAGATCGCTGTTGTGTTCTGCAGCTGGGCCGGGTCCGCGCCCCATGCCTCGCTCTGTTGTGCTACAATGTTCAGGTTCGCGGCCGCATTGCCTGTACTCGGGAACCCTCGGTGCCCCTCCCACCCTGGAGGATGTTTTTGCCGCCGGGGCTCTGTGTCATTCTCCCTGTGGTGCCGGACCATGGCTGACTGCCCATCCACGGGCCTCCTGCTCCCCTGCCCCCCTGGGGCCCCCCATATCTGGACCTTCTACGAGACCATGTTTCTGTGTGACCTGTGGCATACCCCGGCCATGCAGCTGCTCCTGGGCACCCCGGGCATCCATGCGGGTGCCTATGAGAGCATAAGCTCTGGTCTCCGTTACTTTGGCTATGAAGTGAGCGCTNTGCAGCTGCTCCTCAGCAGCCCGGGCAGCTGTACGGGTGCCTTTGGCTATGAAGTGAGCGCTCGAGATTGCCGGCTGCATACGGAGGCCCTGGGGCTTGTTCGGTTCCCTGAGGGGCACATCCCAGACCAGCAGTGCTCCCATGTGCCCTGGACTGGGACAGAGACCGTGTCAGCACTGGTGGTGTGCAGTTTGAGTGCCTTCATGGAGTGCCTTGCTGAGGGTGGCCCTGCCTTGGCTGTGACCTACTTTTCCTGTGTTCACGGAGCGCGTGGGTACCAGCGCACCTGTGGGGCAGTGTACCACCAGCTGCTGGAGCTGGGACATCTTCCTTGGCCCCCATCCGCTGCCTGCTGTGTGCCGGAGCCTTCCGCAGTGGAGCTGTCGGCCCTGCTGGGTGTGTGGGCCCGTGTGGACGTCCAGATGGCTCTCACCATGCCTGATCCATTCGAGGCCTACTATCTGATCGCCCACCACATGTCCGTGCAGGGGTAGCACTGGGGCTTGCTCCATTGGCCCCACCTGGTTCACCGGGCGGGGCACCCAGGCCCCGGGCCCGCTGTGGCCCCCAGCAGTAGCCTGTGACTCCCTGTGCTCCTCCCAGACCCCCCGGTGTCGTGCTCCCATGTGGGCCCCTGCCCCGGTCAGGGGGGCTGGTCCCCACTGGCTGCTCCAGCCCTGATGTCTCTGCTGTGGTGTGCACCTGCCTGCTTCATGGGGTGCTGATGCCCTTGGCTGCGGCCCAGGGCCCCCTCGTGGCCCCCCCAGTTGCCGTTCCGAGTGCCTGGGTGGCCTCTCCAACCCGCCCGTGTTCAGCTGCCTGTCTGCATCTGCGGGCGCTGCCACCTGCTGCGGCCCCCCCATCTTGGGTGCTTGTGTGACCTGGTGGTTGGGCCCTCCTGACTGGGCCATGGTGCTGCCCGGGGGGGGTTCATGTCGTTGGACCTGGAGCACCTCTCCGCCTGTCCTGGTTGCCCTCCCTGTTGCCCTCTGTGACTGTGGGGCCTGCGTTCCCCTCCTGGATCATCTCCGCTGGACTGGCTGTGCCTTGCGGGCCCCCATCATGCCTTGGACCTGGGGTCCTGGCCCCCCCCTTTTCGAGACTGCCTGTGTTGCTGTGGGGGTGCCTCTGTGGACTGTGGTGCTGTGGGGGTGGGGGGTTTCTGCAGCCTGTGTCCTGCCCTGCCCCTGTGCAGTGCCCCCCCCCTTCCGTGTCCCCCCCCTGCTCCCGTTGTTCCTTGTGCTTTGTCCGGGCACCCCTTCCCCCCCTTCCCAACCTTTCCCTTGGGTGGGTGCTCCCGCGTGTGCGTGTGTGTGTGAATGTGTGTGTGTGCGTTCACCCGGGCATGTGGTCATGCTGTGTGTTGCGCTGTGGGACCACTGTGTGTGTGTGTGCGCCTGCTGAGTGCGGTACCTGTCGGCCACTTCTCCCTCTTCCCCCCTCCCTTCCTATTTCCCTTGTGTGGGCATTCCCTTGTGTGCCTTTAGGCTTCGTTTGCCCTCAGGCGGCCATGTCTGTGTCCCACCCCTGCCCGGTGTCTTCTGGGAGTTTTGACCACAGCCGGTGATGAGCGTCACGTCTGTTGCGCTGCCCCAATCCGTGATATGTCGGCCTGATTCCCGGTCGTGGTCCTGGTCCCATCTGTTTGGGGCTTTTCTTGGCCCTGCAGCGTGGTTGTTTTATTCAACCCCCCCGGGGGATCCACTGTGGTGAACCGCCCGCCCGTAACGTCTGAAATCACCCAATGAGACTCATTGACATCTGGTCCTGTAAGAAATTACTCTGGGCAAACCACACCCTGTTACAGTGAAAGTAGTGTTTTTAAAGGCATTTAATGTGGTTTTAGTGTATTCTGTGCTTTACTATTGCAAGCCACCCTGAGCCTTTGGGAAGGGCAGGGTAAAAATTGAAATAAAGTAAATATATAGATGGATTAATAAATAAACTTGAGTAAAGTGTGGCCATTTACAGTTCACTGCCGGCATCAGGAAGATGCTGGGGTTGTGCTGAAAAAGAAAAGCAGCTCCTTTGCCTCTACTGTCAAAAGGCAACAGAGCAAAGTTTAAACATGTTTTACTATTCTCTCCAACTCCATGGCTGATTTATCTCTTCACTGAGCCTATTGAGAGTAGGAGAGTGCAGATTTGTTTCATTTTTTAATTACTAAAACAAACAAGGCTTGTTTTAGTAATTAAAATTTGAAAACATCAGGCCATGGTCATAAAAATAGATGAAAACAAAGGAAACAACTGTCTGTTTTCATTAACAAAATATATATATATAAAAAAACACTGGGAATGCACAAAAAGGCTGCTGAGGCCGTTCAGCACATGTACATCCTTTCCCAAAAAGGTCCCAGCAGCATCAGTGTTATTTTGGGAAATACCAGTCTTTTTTTGGTTTTTTAAATTATTTTTAGTAAACAGGAAACTAAAAATAAGGAAAATGGCAAAGTGGAGTCACAAAAACCCTGAAAATGAACAAGATTTTGGAAATTAAACAGATAACAAAAATGAACGTTGTGCCTTCTTCACATCCCTAATTGAGAGCTATTTGATTACTCATAAATTGTATATTTTATCTGTTTTAAATTATGTGAATTACAGTGTGGAAATAAATATAAAATAAAATAAAATTGCAAAGGGGCTAGTCTAGGTTAGAAAGAGTCTAGGCTTCGATATGAAAATGCCACTACGGAAAAGTATACGGGTACTCTTTAGTTTATGGGAAGTTTCAAATGCAGAACCCAGGTTCACTGCGTGTCATATGATTGGTCTGACTGATGTGGTTCAATGAAAACAAGATGAAACTGCTGCAGAGGTTGCTTTTAGGTTGGAACAGTTTGGCTGCTTGTCTTTTCTCAAGTTGTTGACACTGGGGCTGATTCCAAACTCCATGGATCTTGTGCGTAGGTGTGTGCACGCTGATGCACATGGAAACTGTGTGCACCGTCATTGCTGACACAGTAAAATGTGTGCATGCGCATGTGCGTGCGATCCACAGGACTTGGGATCAGCTCCACTGTAAAGAATGCTTCTGCCTATGGTATTAAGTGGATTTTTAAGAAGAAGATTTAAGTCCACGCTCAAGGGAGAGGGTGCTTGAGGTTACATTCACAGATGCGAAGTCTGCAAAAATCCCTTCTCCCTGCTTTGTAATCATGTGAAAAGGTTAGGCTGCAGAATGCAGCATGTGTAATGTGTATTTAATCAAAAATATATAATAGTAATGACATTAATAATTGTATGTATATAGCACCCCTATGCTGAATGGCATTCAAGGTGTTTTGTGAAACACTATAAAATGAATAATGCAACCTAAAATCCATTCACAATCAAGCAAAAACAATTTAAAAGGGGAAGGAAATGGGTGTAAAAAATATATGCAGGGGAACTAGCAGTAAAAACCAAGGCTTAACTCAGAAACCAAGGTTAACAGTGGTGCACTTTTCCTAACATGTGGAGAGGTTAATCCTGCTGACAATCTGCCTGTATAACAGAGTCTTGTATTTCCCTGGGCGTGGGGGAGATGTTTTCTGGGGGATTGTTTGTTTGTTTTGTCTTGCCTTTTGTCTTCCTGTTTGCTCTATGACCCCCAGAAGTAACTCCAGAATTTTTAAAGTTTGACATGCCTCACAGTGGCAATCTGGGATGCAACTTTTAAAGCATGCAAGGGGAAGAAGGGAACAGTTAAAACAGGTGATTGCCAAGTGCTATGTTGTTACCAAGTGTTATGTGACTTTTTACATCCAGTTTTAAGGTTTCTTAGTAAAGCCAGCTGTGCAGAAAAAGACTGGGATTGAACTTCCTTGGTTGGTGCATTTGCCCACCAGTTTATAACCATTGGCATCTTCAGACATAACAAAGAGCGGGTGTCAGAATCCCTAAGCACGTGTTTGGCCATGGTGTGTAAGCACCATAACAATCCCAATACCAATTTGGCCACCCATTGAACATGCAATGTGAACACCATTGCATCACAAGGACAATTTGCGTGTTCCAGCTGAACACGTGGCCAACACTGTGTCTAATTATATTGCATGGCATGTTAGCAGGTACAACACGGGGAATGAGGTGGCAATACTTGTATGCTGAGATTGGATGGTGAGCAAAGCACTGATTTTCCCCAAGAGGGGTGTGTGTATCTAAGCAGTGTCACATGATGAACACAGGGCCAAACCAGTGTTCATATCAAGGTCAAAACACACATTCAGACACCCATTGATGTTATGTCTAAAGACAACCCATTTTACCCTTCCATCTTGTGCTACGTGTGTCTCAGCAAGAGTTGATGAGCTGGGCTATTCTATTAACATGGGGTGAAAACAAATCAAATAGGGGTGAGCTGGATCCCCTGGCTGCCCTGGGAGGCAGCCGCCACACTTTGGACCAGACCGGTTTTACCAGTTCTCGGATTTAAGAATACCGGCTTACCAGATTAATACCGGTTTACCGGTACCGGATCTTTTCCATTGATTTCAATGGGGAACTGTCCCCATTGAAATCAATGGAAAAAAACAAAAACCTCCCCCCTCCCCGAGTCCAGGCTGCACGGGTGGAAGGGGGGACACCCCCCCACCCTGCCCAGCCTGGATTTAAACAATAAAAAAAAATGTGACCCCTACTGCGGGCTCCAGGCCACCGCCGGTGACCCAGAGCCAGCCCAGCACCAGCGTCCAGCAGCAGCCAGCAGGTAAGTAAGTACCGGTACTACTGATCCCTGGGGTGGG
>QEPC01011113.1:2589540-2638934 GCA_003113815.1 Sphenodon punctatus | reverse complement strand
TTCGCATCCGCCTGAATGTTTGTTTGTCTTCTCCCATGTCTCTCCCGCTGTCCCCTCTCCTTGTCTCCCCCTCCTTGTCTTTTAGATTGTAAGCCACAGGTAGGGACCGCAGCTGATTATATGTTCTGTACAGCGCCAGGTTGTTACTGGCGCTTTATAAATGTTTAATAATAATAATAATAATAATAATAATAAATAATATTTTCACCCATGATATTTCCTAATTACAATATAATAAAATATTATGTTATGGGTGAACATTGACATGCCACCAGTTCAAATATTAACACTCTGTTCTGACACTACTTCCATATTTTATTTATTTTATTATTTATCAAACCTTATATACTACCCTTCCCTGAAGCTTCAGGTCAACTTACACATACCAAATACAATAAAAATAAAATAAAATCCCTTTAAAAAATACCCACCCCAACCCCTATCCCCACCTGCCAGATGCTTTGCCAAAGAGAAAGGTTTTACACTGCTTCCAGAATATGCTCAGGTTTGGGCTCTGACACACCTCTGAGAGAATGGAGTTCCATAGGTGACACAGGGTCCCATAGTTTATGGACGACCAGCATCAGCTGAAGCAGAAAGGGAGGTGGTTAAAGTGATGGTGGCACCGTACTCGTATTGAAGCCGACTACTTGCAGCATAAAGCTGCATTAAAAGCTTATGATGTGACTATGTTGGCAACAAAAAGGAGGTTCTTTGCTACCATCATAGCTTCCACCAAATCTCATCCAGCTGAGCTTTTTTTGGGTGGTGAAGGGGCTGGTCAGTCTGGCCTCCATCCACCTGGAACTGGATTTTTCTGATGCTCACTGTGACATGTTTATTTATTATTTTGAAGATAAGATCACTCGTACCCATCACAACTTCGACACTGCACTTGATGTGTTGGCCATACCTGAGGTCATGAATGTCCTGTCTAGTCCAATTTTGAGGGATCAATTTCAGTTGGTGTCACTTACTGATGAGGTGCTGCTGGGGGCCATGAGGGCCACAATTTGTGAACTAGACCCATGCCTGTCCTGGCTGGTGAACGTCTGGTGGGAGATGTTGGGGCCGTTGCTGGCCTGGGTGGTCAATGCCTCCCTTGTTTAGGGCAGGGTCCTGGGGTGCCGGAAGGAGGCTGTGGTGTGACTCTTGCTCAAGAAACCATCTCTTGACATTGATGCGGCCTTACCAGGTAATAGCCAGTCTCTAACTTTCCCTTTTTAGAAAAGGGACTGGGTGGTGGCCATGCAGCTCTAGGGGAATCTGGACCACATCAGTTTCCTTGACCCTTTTCAGTCAGGCTTTCATCTGAGTTATGGCAGTGAGATTGTGCTTGTGGCCCTGGTTGATGATTTGCACCAGGAGTTGAACAGAGGCTGGTCCACTCTTCTGATTTTATTAGATCTGTCAGCAGCTTTTGATACCATTGACCATCGATGTTGGTGGGACCATGCTGGGGTGGCCAGGATGGTTCTTGGATGGTTCCACTCTTTCCTTGCCATTAAAACTCAGCATGTGCTGCTGTGGGAGTCTACATCATCCCCCCAGGACCTCATGTGTTGAGTACCACAGGGATCTATTTTTCCCCCTCTCCTGTTCAATGTATACATGCCTCCTCTGGGTGAGATTGTGAGAGGGTTTGAGGTTGGATGTCATCAGCATGTTGTTGATATCTAGCTTTACCTCTTGTTTTCATCTGACCCAGGCCCAGCTGTCTAGGTGGGGGCTTGGATGAAGTTAAGTCATCTGAAGTTGAATCCCAGTAAGATGGAGGTGATGATGGTGTGAAGGGGTGAAGGAGTGGAGCCCCCCATCATTAATGGGGTGCATCGCTCCTTGGTTCCTCAGGTTTGGTGTCTGGGAGTGCTCCTCAATGCCCAGGTCCATCTGGAAACCCAGGTGGTGGCTGTGATGAGGAGTGATTTTTGTAAATTACATCTGGTCCATCATCTTCAGCCATATATTTCAGACTTCAACCTGGCCACCATCTTCAATGCATTTATCACCTCGAGACTGGACTACTGCAACAGACTCTGCATGGAGCTACCCTTGGTGACATCCTGGAGACTGTGGCTGGTGAAGAATTCAGCCTGCCTCCTGACAGGGACAGGCTGCTGGGAGGATATAACACCAGTGCTCTGTCCTCTGAACTGCTTGCCTATAGTCTACCAGGCCCAATTCAAGGGGTTGGTGATTACCTTTAAGGCCCTATATGGTCTAGGCCCTGCTTTTCTGCTGGACCACCTCAACCTCCATGTTCTGGATTGGCCCCTGTGCTCATCCGGGGGCACCTTTTGTAGGTTCCCCTGGTTTGCCACATGGTGAACTCCAAGAGGGTGTTCTAGGTGGCCGCACCTCAGTTCTGGAACTCCCTCCATCTGGATATTTGCCTCTCTCCAGAGCTTCCCTCCTTTCATAAACACTGTAAGACCTGGCTGTTCCATCAGACGTTTGGTAAGGGAGACAGGTAGTGGGCGGGGGGGGATGTTTTCTGTTTTCTTTTTATTTTGTTATGGGGGGTTTCTGGGTTTAGTTGGCCTCTTTTAATATTAAATTTAAATTTGTAATTATTTATATTGTTTTATTTTGATTTTACTATGTGTATTTTCATTTGTTGTATGCTGCCCCGACTTGCCATTTAGCAGGAGGGGGCGGGTTAAAAATACTGGAAAATAAATAAAATAAATACATAAATAATATCAGGCAGTAACTGAGTATGCCTCTCTGCATGCCCTTGTTTTATGGACAAGATTGGCAGCTGGTACCCGCAAGAGAATGCTCCCGGTCAGCCACAGGTGTTGCAGTGGAGAACGGAAGGAAAGGCGGTCTTTCATAATTATGAATGCATAATCAAGAGTCCAGATGTTAATCATCATCAAAAAAATTTAAAAATCACCTCATTAAAATATCACTGCCCTTTGTTCCATAGCATGTTATTTCCCCCCCCCAGTAACAAACTGAGCACTTTTATAAAATTATAATCATATTGCATAAAAAAGTGCTTCGAAATCCAATATATAGGTTTCCCTTTCAAAGAGTATTAGAATAGATAGATTGATGTAATAATTAAAATTTTAATTTTAATTTTAAAAGTCCATTTGCAATAAGTATAGCATTATTACTCCACAATCTCAAAATTAAAATGTACTTTATGTTATCGGTCCCTAATTTGCATTTAAAATTAGATAACACTCTATGCATAGTTAATATAGATGAACGTAATTAACCTCTATATGCTCAGTGTCTTTTGCAGCTGCCTAATCAAAACATGTTCCAGATATATAATTAAACACAATTATAAAATAATTAAATAGCTATATTTATTACATATTGATTACAAAAAAAGCCTATGTGGTCTATCAACAACCACAAAATCTATCCATTCCTACATGAGAAATTTGATGCTCATTAGTCTCTGAAATAACAATTATTAAGGAAGATTATCCAAGTAGTAAATCATCTGCTCAGCCTATTAATATATAAACATAATCAGAAAACACTGCTAGAGGATTTTTTTAAAGTTCAAATAGATGCCCTTTAGAAATTATTTGTTCTCCAGTCATGTAGACTGTATATCTGAGGTTGAAAATTAGTTCTGTGAATGTATTGCAATTAAAATAAAACAAAACATGGACCAGCACTTTTTTTGTTTTTAATATGAACACTTTTTATGCCTTTACTGTTTTTTACCTTTTTATTTGTTTTTATTAACACATTGAACATAAAATATGACACTGAAGATACAATGTAAAATAAAATAGATCAATTTTTAAATTACTTAAAAAGGGGCCCCCGCTAACCGCCTTGTACGGTGCGGGGGAAAGTTTGTGCCCGCCCCATCAGGGGAATCAGGCACCTTGGGCTGAGGGCGGGAAGCCGTCCTGGAGCTGGCTGAGCGGGGGGACTCTTGCAGGCTGCAATTGACATGGTTGCAGCCTGCATTAGAAAGGGATGCAGAAGCGGCGCGAGAATGTGCCCTGGGGATTGGCCCAGGTGGGCCATGTGGTTGGGAGAGGCGTGGAGTGCCGGCATTCGGCCGCTGTCAGCGCCAGAAGAGGACGTGTTTCAGGGGGTCTTTCTGAAGCTGGAGAGGATGCGTTTCGGGGGGCCTTTCTGAAGCTGGAGTCCTTAGAGCAGCGAGCCAAGGATTGGAGATTGGACCAGGGGGTAGCGGGGTTTTGCGGTGGCGGGGGGGGGGGCACACAATTCAGTTGGAGTTGGGGGCTTGGAACCTTCATTGTGGTGGGGTGTCAAGGGCCTAAAATGGGAGCAGGTGGTGCGGGTGAGAAGTACCCCGCCCCCTCCTGTAAGTGCTCGAAATTCAAGTGGGCTGTTAGTCAGCCTGGGTGTTCGGGGTGTGTGAACCCCCTCCTCCCTTTCTCTCTTCAGGAAATTCAGCCTGGGTGTTTGGGTGTGATTCCCTCCCCCTCTCTCTTCTGGCTCAGGTGCGGGGTGGTTGGGTAGAGGAGCCCCCCCCATTTCTAAAGGAATGGGTAGGACAAAGAAAGGACAGGTGGCTGGTAGGCCAAAGGGAAAGAGGGGGCAGCATAAGGGGGCAGCCTTGCACCCCCTCCCCCGGCATCAGAGGGGCTGGAAGTTGAGGATGGGGCTCCTTTGGGGTCTGTGTTTCCACCACCGGTGGCAGGGTCTAGCGCGGGGGCAGCACAGCCCATGCATGTACTGCCAGTCGGGCCTGTCCTCAGTAGGGAGGCAGCCCCTCTTGGGAGGGAAGAGGAGCCAGTTCCCAGTGGTGACGCAGGGGGGGTGTTGTGTACTCAAGGGTCAACAAATGGTGATGCAAATTGGCGGCGAGAACACTGGGGGGGCAGGTCGGGAGTGATTGTACCCCCCAGGGAGGCAATGGCAGGGCAACCTGGGACTGGTTTGCTGGGAACTGGTTCGGGTCAACTGCTGGTACAGCAGGACCCGAATCGACTAGTATGGGTGAACAATGTCTGGTGCCCACAAGGGTCGGTATCACAGGTAGCAGAGACTGGGGTACAGGCGAGGCAGTTTGGGATAACAAGTGTGCAGGCTGCATCACTGTCGAGTGCGGTTGTTCAGGCTGCGGCAGCAGCAACGGGGGGGCTACACAGGAGGTTCCCCCATTGCAGGGGGGGTACGCCCAGGTTTCGGCACCTCTTGGGTTCCCTCCTGAGATCGGTAAGGGAAAAGATATGGAAGTGAGATTATATAGATTTGTTTTGAATCCTCTTATGCGACCCGATTCCAGATCCTAATGCGCGGCCCGAAGCAAAAGAGCTGGAGAGGGCAAAGAGGCACAGGATTGATAGGAATTGGGCCAGTTGGGAGTCGGCATTCATTGTCTACGCAGGAGTGGTGATGCAGGCATTCCCAGAAAGGGCGGTGGCGTTGTGGAAGTACTTTGATATAGTCAGGCGGGCGTACCTGACAAAGGAGGGTATTGGTTGGCTGGGTTATGATGAAGCATTTCGTCAGAATGCAGCAATCACACCTGGGGTGCGCTGGGACATAAAGGATCATGATCTATGGTTGGAGTGTGTCCAGGGAAAGGAGGTAGTGCGGGCTGACAGTGGGCACATTATTGTCAAGGATGATGGGCAGTCCTCAGACAATTTTCATGGAGAACAGGCAAGAAAGGGACAGCAGTCACTTGCGTACTTGGATTTCAATGAAGGAAAGTGTTTTCGTTCCTTCTGCAGCTTCTGGCATACACGTTTGCAATGTGGAGGGTTGCACCTCTCCACTAGTTGTCAGCGCAGGCGTGGCACAAGTCAGAGAAGAAAGAGGGGTTTCCAGCCCGGGGCAGGGAAAGGAAACGGAGCAGCACCAGCAGGTTCAGGGAAGGGCCCCAATGCCAGTTAGGTGGTGGGTGTTGGATCGTTTGTTGTGGGATTACCTAGACCCTGCTCTAGCAAGTTATATAGTTAATGGTTTCAAACACAGGTTTGAGATTTCTTTCGAAGGCAGGCAGGAACACGTGATGGCTAAAAATTTGAGATCAGTGGTTGGGATGGAAGGGGTTGTCTAGATTAAGATAAAGAAGGAATTAGCCGAGGGCCGCATAGCGAGTCCATTTGATTCGTTGCCGTTGGAAAACTTGAGGGTGTCACTGTTAGGCATAGTTCCTAAGAAGAACCCCGGGGAGTATCGGTTGATACATCACCTGTCTCATCCTAGGGGGTCCTTGGTGAACGATTTCATTCCAGCGGAGCTGTATACGGCCCACTACGCTTCCTTTGATAGAGCGGTGGAATTGGTACGGGAGTGTGGGAAAGGTGCCCTTATGGCAAAGAACGATGTGAAATCTGCTTTCCGGCTCTTGCCTGTACACCCCAGGGATTTTGATTTGTTGGGGTTTGCATTTCAGGGCCAATTTTAATATAATAAAGCGATGCCCATGGGATGTTCTATCTCATGTGCCGTTTTTGAGAAATTCAGCTCAGCGCTGAAATGGATCATTAAACGGTGGATGGGTTCTCTGCAAATTTCTCATTATTTCAATGATTATTTGTTTATTGGCAAAGCAGGGTCATCTGAGTGTGCGGAGTTGTTAGCAGTCTTCAGGAGAGTTCCTGAGGCAGTTGGTGTTCCCTTGCCAGAAGAAAAGATGGAAGGTCCAGCTTCTGTCTTGACTTATTTAGGGATAGAACTGGACTCGAAGGTTCAGTGTTCCCGGCTGCCAGAGGATAAGTTGAGGGTATTGCGTGATGACATTTTGGCCTGCATCGGGGCAGGCAAGGTAACGTTGCGGGCGTTGCAATCCTTGGTTCGAAAGCTGAATTTTGCCTGCTGGGTGGTGGCGCCGGGCAGAGCATTTTTGTCCCGCCTTTATGCCAAGACATCCAGGGTTGCCTTACCGCACCACCATATTCGGGTCACCAGGGACATGAGGGAGGATTTAGGAGTTTGGTTAGATTTCCTGCAGTGCCACAATGGGGTCAGTATGTGGAGAGAGGTGGTGCACCTGGAGGCCAAGTTGCAGGTACATTCAGATGCGGCAGGTGCGGCTGGACTTTATTTCCAAGGGATGTGGTGTTTGGAGTGGTGGCCTGCCCACTGGAGTGTTGCGGGGGTGTTAAAGGACTTAACATTTTTGGAACTGTTTCCAATAGTTGTGGCATTGTATTTGTGGGTGGACCATTTCAGAAATAAGAAAGTACTATTTTGATGCCATAATCGAGCAGTGGTGCACATTGTGAATGGTTTGTCTTCAAAATCTGAGAGGGTGATTCGCTTGATGAGGTTTTTTGTTTTGTGGTGCTTGAAGCACAACATAGTTTTTTGTGCTAAGCATGTGGCAGGGGTGGCCAACAAGATTGCTGATGCCCTTTCTCGTTTCCAGATCCAACGTTTTTGGGAGCATGCTCCACTGGCCAGGGAGAAGCAGGAATCCATTCCTCAGGAGCTCTGGAGCCTTGGATCTTAGAGGTCATAGAGATAGTAAAGGGTTCAGTCTCCCCGGCCACATGGCAACAGTATGAAAGGGCGCTGAGGGAATTCTGTGTCTTTGCCAAGGGAAGGGGTTCATCAATAACTTTTCTGATCCCTTTGCTGCAGGTGATCCAGTTTGGGTTGGCGCTTTGAAAGAAAGGTTTGGCACCCGGTACGATTGCGGGGAAGTGGCCGGCCCTATCCTTCCTGTAAAAAATGGTGGGTAATTCAGAATTTCCTGGCTCTCCGATACTTAGAGCTATGTTGGAGTCTTGGAGGTGGCAAGGAAGGAGTAGGGTTGATGATCGAGCGCCTATGTCCCCCAAGCTGTTGGCAGACATAGTTGGTAAACTGGGGGAGATTTGTGTGGATGAGGGCGAGGTTAAATTGTTTCAGGTGGCCTTCGTTATTGCCTTTTTTGCGGCATTAAGGGTGAGCAAGTTGGTAGTGAGCTCGCGGACTGACCAGTCAGGCAAGGCTTTGCAGATTGGTGATGTGTCGCTACGAGGGGACAAAGTGCAGATCAGTATTCGGGTGTCCAAGACTGATCAAAGGGGGAAGGGTGCTAGGGTGGTACCTTTCAGAGCGGTCGAACCAATGATTTGTCCGGTTGCTTGTTTTTTGGCACTTAGACTCGGGATTCTGGGGCCTTTGTTTGTTCACCGCTCATGCCTGCCTCTTTCGCGATACCAGTTTGTCACAATTATGAGGCGCTGTTTGGCTGCACTAGGGGTGGTGGGAAGGTTCAGTTCCCATTCTTTCAGGATTGGGGCCGCATCCACTGCAGCGGCGGCGGGTGTGGCACCGGGGGATATTAAAGCAGTGGGCAGGTGGAGATCATCGGTGTTCCAGTTGTATGTTCGCCCCCTGCAGGGAGAGTAGGTTTGGGCTTGGAGAAGCAATATAGTTACAGTGTTTAATTTCTTTATGTTGCAGGGTGGCAACGTGGCCGGGACAGGAAGGTCGTTTGGATGGTAGTGCATAGTTTTGTTGTGTGGCCGAAAAGGACGGCTTGGATTTTGGGTTGGGGGACCCAGTTGGGGTTAGCCCCTCGAGCTGAGATTGTATGGAAGGGTAGGAGGGGCATGTTGTGGCCCCAGTTGTTGCCATCGTTCCTTGGCTGGATGGGGAGGTCCCCTCCTGATGTTATATTGTTCCACCTGGGGGAAAACGATCTCACTAGGGGATCTGGTTTGGACCTGTCCATTATGGTGCGGCAGGTTTGGATTTGAATCAAGGAAATGTTTCCCGGAGTGCTGTTAGTGTTTACAGCACTGCTGCAGAGAATAAAGTGGCCTGGGGCTAACAGCGTGAGAGCGGTGGATCAATCTCATAAACGGGTTAATAATGAAATTAAAAAGGTTGTCGAACAGACTGGGGGGATATGGTTCATTCACAATGAGATATCCTGGACGAGGCCTGATTTATATTGGGCTGACAGGGTTCACCTTTCTGAAAAAGGGATAGCGTTATATCTGGGGAATGTCCGGGAGGCTTTGGTAACAAGCTTGGGCTAGGTAAAAGTTCTTTGGGTGAGTGGGGGGCATTCAAGCAATATATTACTGAACTTGGTGGTGTTGTTCAGTACCATGCAAAAATTATTCGGAGTAGGATGGTGAAATTGGCCTGGTGGCTATTGGGAGACATCTGGTAGGTGGATTATGGTAGGCCACCTGGTGGTCGGACCTGGGAAGCAGTTAGGGGAGGGGCTCCCCGCTCCTATTCCCGAAAAGGGGGGATTGGCGTTGGGTGTCACATAGTAGGATCTAAGCGGTCCCGATGTGGTGCCTGGCATTAGTTCTTCCCGGGGTATGGACCAGGGCGGTCCACAGGCGGAAGGGATTGGACTGGTAACTCCAATCCAGATTGAACATTACATGGTACTGAACGTGGCGAGTGAGGGTCATTAGGGCCGGGGGATAATCAGTCGTGGTGTACCTTCACTCCCCTTAGAACTCACCCAAATCATTTGGCCGAATTGATTGGCTTCAGGGGTAATTGATTCTGGTAAAATTCTAATTGGCTAATCCTGGCAAATTTGATGGGTATTGGATCCACCGTTCTCATTGGTAGGATGATTGGGTTCTTAATTGGTTTCTGTTCTTCAACAAGTTATCGTTGGCTGGTTGTTAATAAACAGTTGCAGCCAGTTCACCCAAAAATGTATGTGGTCTGTGTGTTTATTGAGTGTGTGCCTTATTTCCTGTGAGGGGACAAACCCTGTGTCTGGATAGACCTTTGTAAACATAAGTATACTTTTTTCTTTCACATTCTAAAAGTTGCGATTGGATACTATAAAGTTGGTTTGATTTTTTAGTAGAGTATCTGTTCACTCATCTGTTGTTTTTGTGAATATTAGTGGGGAAGCAAATAAATATTTGTGTATTTGTAAATATTCTTTCCATGTTTGGATAGCTATCTGAATATTCAAATAATATCTGTATCTGAAATAAATATTCATGGTAGTGGTAGATCACGGTGATAATCCCCCCCCCCTTGGTTGCAGAGCCAAGGAGACAGGTGGTTATTATATAGTATAGTAAAGTTGTCTTTCTTAGATTCCTGTACACAATAGTATAGAACCTAGTTCAGGTACAGACCAGACTGCTGGATAGAGCATGCAGCAACTGAGATTGGACAGAGCATACACCAGTTCCCTCCTTCAGAGAAGACTAGTCAAGACTTGAGTGGAGACATAGTCAAGACTTGAGTGGAGACAGGACAAGGCTAACTGGAGACTTGTACAAGCTTCTGATTCCGATAAAGGTAAGATCACATAGCCACAATCAAAACTTGATTACCGGGCTTCAGGGTGTAAATAGAAAAATATCTAATTTTATTTGAATATAATTAAAATGATTAATGTGTCTAGCTAGCCTCACCCATATTAGGGCAAGGGTAGTTAAGATAGGTATGAACAGTCTAGGCAGGCAAGGACACTTATTTTTGAAGGGGGGCAGTGTTGGAACTGAATAGAACTAGGAACCTAGGTAATCTGTTGGGAAGGGCATAGGTTAGAACCTGAATGACGAGGTAGTGTTAGTTCTGAATAGAGTTAGGAGGGACATAGTTTAACACTTGAGCTGGGGAAGGCACTGTTATGTCTGAATGGAGTTAGGATGGGTAAAGGTTATCACCTAGATTGGGAGGTTTCTTTGGGTTTGAGAGTATACAGGCCTTTCGATAGATACCACAATATTCAGCTATTCAATTTGTTTGGCTTATTAAGTTATTCCAACACTCCACTTTGAAACTATTTAGCACTATTGTGCATGTGCAATAGACTGAATACACCAAGTAACCAACTGAACAGCCATCTAAACCAAACAACAGAATAACCAAATAATCTGAATAACTGAGTGAACCAAACAGATGAAAACTCAGATGTGTGCAGTAAATGTCTGAATGAATTGGGGCAAATATCTGTTTTGTAGGATCCAGTTCAAAGCAGCTGAATTCTACCATAATTAGGGCTAAGAATTTGTCACAATCATTACAAAAGTCATGTTTTCAGTGACTTTTTCCCTCCCTCCATGACTTTTGAGATCTTCCCATGACTTCCATGACTTTCCCAAGTTTTTTGAGATTTCCCCCAAACTGAAGAGCAGAGCCGGCAAGAAGTTGGTGAGAAGAGCATGCTCAATGGTGGTAAGAAGATCCACAGTGTCTCTCTGGAGCTTCAAACCCCTCCCTGACTGTGGAGACATGACATCATGGCAAGAAGCCGGCAAATATAGCATGCTTGGCGCCAGCGGGTAAAGCCACGGCCTCTTCCTGGAGCTCCAAACCCTTCCTCAGTGTTGTTTCTTGTGGAGGGCGGAGCTTTGGGCATGGTCAAGTGGTGGCATGGCATGGTGTCGTGTCAGGATCAGAGGCAGAGAATGTTACCATTGTCAAAGCTTCAAAAGGCGCCCAGGAGGGGATGGCAGCATTTCCTCTGCCTTTATCCTCTGCTTGGTCTTGCAATCTAAGCCTGAGGCTTTCAAAGGGCTTTACAATCCCTGGGTTTACAATCTAAGGGGGGGGGGTGTTTTCCTCCTTTTATTCTGTGCTGGTTGGGTTACAATCTGTGCTGGGAGGTTTAAAATCTAATCCCTGCATTTACAATCTAAGGGGGTGAAGGGTGTGGTTTACAAAATACAATATTGAATAAAAAAAATTAAAAGTTACCCATGAGTTTTCCATGACTTTTCTTCATTCCTGCCATGACCAACTCATGACTTTTTAAACAAATTTCTATGACAAATTTGTAGCCCTAACCATAATATATTGGCTTTGAATATTCTTTTTACCTCTATGGACGTTTTTACACAGTTTTCCTCAGTTGCTCCATGAGTGTTGATGAGTGGGGTGTGTGTGGGGATGTGTGTTAGGTGGGAGTGCACCCGCATCCCCACCCACCATTTGCACCCATGCCATGTTCTTGACACGGGGCTCTCCCACTCATGAACACCAAGATTTCTGGGTGGGTGCATCTCATGTGGAAAAGGCCTATATGAAAGAACCAGTGTAGATATGTGCTTGACTTGGACCTGAGAGACCAAAGTTAGCTCAGTCTAGCTTTGTGAGGGTATCTGAATAGTTACATTTATCTTTCGAGAGGGAGTCTCAACCAGACAGCAAGAGAGAGAGACTCAAGAAAGGGTCATGGAAAAACCTATAATACATATCTCTCTCCTTTGATCTCTAAGGGTTCCTTCTTAAGAATCTACCAGCCAACACAACAATGGGTGATTTCAGAAGTGACGTTCCCATTCACCACAGTGAATCCCACCCCGGTGTGAACGGATTCACCGCGGGCTGTGGTGACACGTGCGGCCCCAATAGAAGTGACAGGATCGTGACCACCGCCCGGGGGCAATCAGAGAGAACATGGGCTGGGGGAACACAACAGACATTCAGTGGAGACGTGGACTGTGGTTCGAGCCCCAGAATGCACCGCGGCTGGGGTCAATTCCTTCCACCATGGCTGCGGGTTTCCGTTCAGAAGTTACTTTTCATTCACCCCTGACCATTCACCACACTTCTGGACCTCCTACCGCCCTGACCTCAAGAAGCGTGGCTAGCTTCACCCCGAGCCGCATTTGACTGTGGTGAACATCTGGATGTGAGCAAACAGACATGCAAGGCGCTTTGAGCACCACCCGCATTTGACTGAGGTTGACTGCGGTGGACATTCCCCACATCACTTCTGAAATCACCCTATGACTTGTCAATTTTGGGCTATAGTCCTGTGGCTTCTTAGTACTGGCATTTGCACTTAGCACCAGTAAGCGTCCAAGCTGAAGAGAAGATGACTCATACATTAGCACTGGAGCTAAATAATTGGTAGAATTGTGCTACTTAACTTTCCAGCCTACTGACATTCAAGAACAAGTGGCTACCCAGCCACTCGTTAAAGTTGTTTACATCGAATCAAAGCACCTATTTTGCAAATGATTAATTTTTCCCTGCTACAAAAATGGGTCATATTCAACTCTCCTGTAATCCCATTGAAATGAAAGGGATAATATCAAGGATAAATTTGACCCATATGTTTTACACATTAATACTAGGATTAACAGCACACTTTTGGTAAGGCTCCAGGCAGATGTAATTTTACACAAATGTACATTATGAATGAAAATATCCTCCTTAATAGCCTCAGACATCTACCATAATGCCAACATAAAATTTGTCCTTTGTTTTAGCAAGGAGGATAAATAGTTTGTAAGTAGCTAAATGCAAAGTATATATTTTAAAGGCATTTATACATCTCATACTCTTGTAATGTGTTGTTTTCCTTCTTTGGAGCTGGTTTTGTAATCAAATCTATCCATGTAGACACCTTGTCTTGATAAAGAGTCCACTGGCATAACAATCTGGTCATTCCCTTTGTTTCAGTGGGGAAGAAAGAATCCTTTACCATGCGAAGATGATTTCTTCCTTTCAACTGATCTAGGTAGCCACTACTCATCCCCACCCAACCCTACTAGTATTCTTAACAGGTGAAGGCAGTCTAAACCATGCATTGGGGCCGATCCCAAGCCCCGTGCACGGCACATGCTACACGCACACACAAACAAACAAACAAACACCCATTACAGGTACATTGTGGTGCACACAAGCTGTGTGGAACCACACTGGATCTGTAAGTGCAGCGTGCACAGGGGGGTTGGGATTGAGGCGAGTATGGGTAATTTCAGATGTGCATTCGCCATGTCTAGCCACACACCGGGATCAATTTTGGATCCCGGTGAGGAATCAGTCTGGCCGTCCTTTAGATGTGGCAGCTGATTCCTACAGGGGATTGGGGAGGGGGAGGGACTTCACGGTGTGGCGTGCCACCGCAAAGCCCTCCCCCCCCATGCTCCCCTGGCTGGCTGCCCACCCTCTGGTAGATGGTGGGTGCAACAGCCAATCTGGCTGCTGTGCCCGATCCCGCATCGGGGTCCGGGTCGTGGTCCAGGATCGGTGGAGGTAACAGACATTACTTTCTGCCGATTCCAGACCGTGGTGCAGCTAACCACGGGTCTGGACCTCCTGGTGGCCAGAGGTCCAGAACCGTGGTCAATGTGTTTCCCGCAGGGTGTTGACCGTGGTGAACATCTGGCGGAATGCACTACAGACGTTACGGTACCGTGGCCACCACAGGGGGTTTACTGTGGTTGATCGTGGTATCGTAACATCTGAAATTACCTCATGTGTTCCTAGAAACCTACCACAACTGTGAGTCTCCAACATTTTCTGGGAGTAATAGCGATCATTTTGGATGATTGTTCCAGTCATGAAAAGTTAGAGATGGAGCGTTCTTTGGGACATTGTAATAGTCATACACAGACCTGTTGCCCATAATCATCTTGTTATTCTGAATAAACAGAGTATGATAATTAAATTGGTAGATATTGCAGGGCCATAATATCAATTAAACACTGAGAAAGTATCAGGAATTGATTGTGAAATAATATATGTAGCATAATTTACCTCATGATAATCATAATTTACCTCAGTAGGAGAAAGCTATACTGAATAGCAGTTACTGTCTTCTAGCTGCCTTCTACAATCTACAAAAGTAGATCCAGCTATGTGGATCTACTCAGGGTAGTCATTCCATACACACACAGCTTGTATTAATTATGGGATGAACTCATAAACTGCTTTTGATTTAAGTTTTAGCTATAGTTTAAACAGTGCAGAGTGGTATTTATAAAATAATTCCATCTTTGCGTTGATTTCAATTGGTTTGGAACAGGTTATTCATACACTTGGCGCACGATAAAACTATGAGCCGGTGCTGCGGGAAAAAGCACCAGTGGAGGGGCTGAGGGCATGGAGACCACAGCGCCAGATCCAGTTACACTCCCTGATGGAAAGGTAGGTGGGGCCCAGGCTGTTTAGGGTTTCATAGGTAAGCACCAACACCTTGAATCAGGCCCGGAAGACTATAGGCAGCCAGTAAAGTGAACAGAGCCCTGGTGTAATGTGTTCATGGCGGCCCTTCCCCAGAAGAAGATGGGCTGCCGTATTCTGCACCAGTTACACCTTCTGGACCATCACCATGGGTAGCCCCATGTAGAGTGTGTTACAATAGTCTACTCTCGAAATAATGAAAGCATGGATGATGGTGACCAGGTCAGAGTCAGAGACATATGGCCAAAGATGTAGTTGGCAGAATGCGCTCCTCGACACTGTCCCCAACTGGAGATCCACGTGGAGTTGGGAGTTGAGGAGCACCCCTAGTCTTCAAGTCTGAGGGACCAGCAGAGGGCAAAACCCATCAGTGACGGGGGATACCACTCACATATCCTTACCCACGAGCATCTCCTCCATCTTGTTCGGATTCAGCTTCAGCCGGCTCACCCTCATCCAGTCCTCCACAGCTGCCAATCACTGAGTAAGCAACAAGACTGTGGGGTTTGGGTCGGATGAAAAAGTGATAGAGTTGTGTGTCATCAGCATATTGATGACACCGTACATCAAATCTTCTCATGACGTCACCCAACAGGTGCCCCAGAATGAAGGGGTCATTCTGAATATAACTGGAAAATTATGGGTTAAATTCACATATCTATTTTAAATAGCACAAGCTACTAGTGGACAAACTTTATTTTAAGTAACCCGAAATAAAAATCTAAAGCTAAAAGGTTATGTGAAACGTTGGAGGGCACAAGCATGGAAGATGCAGAGGGTTTGCTCTTATTTTAATAAGGATTTTGCTAAAATCAGATTTCTTCCTTTCAGCTGTTGTGAGGGTAAACTATTGGGTAGGTTTCATCCTCCTCCACTATGCTGCTGAATCAGGACTAACTTCACTGTTACACTGGTGTAAATCTGCTATAAGTGAGAAGTATCAAGCCCACTATAAAATATGTCTGTCACCTTTACAAAACAGCCTTCTGAATAAGATCCCAATTGAGTTGAAGATGCAGTGCCCTTGGGCAAAATAAAAATTGATACTTGTGAAGAGAGGATGACACTTTCTCTGTTTATTCGTATCAAACAGGAATACATGTTGCATGGAAAAGTTGTTTAATGAAAATATTTTTTAAAAATTCCACTTCCTCATGCTCTACCTTTCCAGTCTGTAAAAATAGCCTTATCTAGAGGATGCAGAAAGGCTATCAAGATTTCCCTGAGCTTGGCAAAAATGACTGTTACAATCCAGGGACAGGTGGAAGTTACTATGTCCTAGGGACAAAATCCAATCAACTGCAATCAATCCTTTCAATTGCATAATAAAGTCTTGGGAAGAGGAAGCTTTGCCATCCAAAAGTTACATTGTTTTCCATTAAATAATGAAGCCGTTATTGCCACAGTAAACCAATGTCAAATAACTGTGAGTAAGGACAATGCATCGTCTATCATTATTTTAAGTTACAGCATTTTACAGTTATGAAGTGCTCAATACAGTGGACAACATTATACATAAACTACAGCCCTTGTAATGCTACAATGGATTTGCTTTGGCAATAAGGAGATGATTTACTCTGCTTCCATGTTTGTTTGCATTTGCTTGCCTGATAAATGATGAAACAGCTACTCAAACTTAATGGCTTTTCATTGGTTCAAAGGCTGCTCTAGGTCAGATATAAACTTTGGCACATTTGCTTTCCTTCCCAATGAGGCACACGAGGGAACACATAATGATTAAGTGAGTCTGAAGCTCTAAAAAGAATGAGGGTATGAAAGATGACAACATTTTGCTACTCTCAGTGGAAACCTAAGAAGGGAACTCACACCCCACTAGCCAATATTGTGATGTCAGTGAAACACAGAGGGTAGGGCTAGAAAAAAAAAGTGTGCTCTTTCCACACTATTCCCTGACTCAAGTCAGGTAGACATTGAGAATAGAGATGAACTAGGTACCTGATTTATTACTCATGGGCAATGCCCATAATCATAAATAACTGAGAATTATTGCTACTATTTCACCAATTACTGACTGGTAAATCAGTATGGGGAAATTAAAAAATGGGATGATATCTTTAAAAATAGGTCAGAAACAAACAAAAAAATCGTTACTGGAAATCGGTGTTTCTGGAACGGAAGTCAGAAAATCATGACATTAGGTAAGTACTTGAAGGTGGCAGATCAAGTTGAATACTTCTACATCACTTCCCCTCTCTGTAGGAGTTCCCTAAGACTCTGTCTTGGGCCACCTTTTCTTCTCCATTTACACTCTTTCTCTGGGTAAACTCATTGAAACCCACAGTTTCCAGTATCACCTGTATGCTTATGACACTCAACTCTCTCTCTCCACTCTCACACTCTCCCTCCGTCCAGACTCGTATTGCTGACATCTCTGCCTGGATGTATCCTCGTCAAATCAAGATTAATATGGACAAGACCAAACTCCTCATCTTTCCCCCCAAATATTCTCCTTAGGGATGGGTGAACACGGTTTGGAAGTTCAGAGTTTGGCCCGAACTCGGCCTGTTCGGACGACCGAACCAAATGCTCGAACTTCCGAACAGTTCGGGTGACTTCAGATGAGTTCAGGGGTGGGAAAAACGTGACTTTGGGTGGGAAAAATGTGCCTGGAAGGGGAAGGCAGCTGAGGGGCAGACTTCCTGGCACCAGGGGTGGACACCAGCGGTGGTTTCAGAGCCAAAAATACTGATACCGAAAAAATTTCGGTTTCGGTACCAATAGCACTTTTTTGAATGTTCAACCGAACTCTGCCGAACCAAACAGCTGAATCCGAACTTGGGTTTCGAACTGAACGACCGAACGTCCGAACATCCAAACAGCGTTCTGTTCACCCATCCCTTTCCCCCCTCCTACATCCGTCTCAATTTCCATTGAGGGAGTCACCATCCAGCCGTTCCCTCAGGCACATAGCCTGGAATTCACCTTTGACTCCCCCATCTCCTTTAAGCCTCAGATCCTGGCTGTTGCTAAATCCTGTCACTTTGCTCTGTACAATATTGCTAAAATCTGGCCCTGCCTTACTGTTGCCACTGCAAAAACCCTAGTCCATGCTTTAGTCATCTCTCGTCTTGACTACTACAGGTTCCTTCTTACTAAAAGCTTCCAGGGAGATGTTGGGGACGGTGCTGGCGAGGGTAGTGAATGTGGCCTTGCAGCAGAGGAGGCTGTCGCCCTGCTTCAAGGAGGCTGTGGTACGCCCCCTGCTGAAAAAAAAATCTTTGGATGTGGATGCGCTCGCCAGTTACCGACCTGTCTCTAATCTTCCCTTTTTAGGGAAGGTTATAGAGCAGGGAATGGCACTCCAGCTCCTGGGGCATCTGGATAGCATTGGTTTCCTAGACCCGTTTCAATCTGGGTTCCGCCCCGGCTATGGCACTGAGATGGCATTTTTGGCCTTGGTGGACGAGATCTGCCAGGAGATGGACGCAGGATGTTCAACATTTCTCATCCTGCTAGATCTCTCGGCCGCTTTTGACACCATGGACCATGGGCTGCTATTGAGACGGCTGCATGACCTGGGGGGTCTGGACAGGACTGTTCTTGAATGGTTCCACTCATTCCTCTTGGGGAGAAGCCAACGGGTGGTGTTGGGGGATGAGACATCGTGCCCCCGCGCCTTATCATGCGGCGTTCCGCAGGGTTCCATCCTGTCTCCGTTATTACTTAATGTGTATATGCAGCCCTTGGGGGAGGTCGTGAGAGGGTTCTGGGTGCGGTGTCACCAGTATGCTGATGATACTCATCTGTACCTCTCTTTTTCAACTGACCCAGACCCTGCTGTCTCGTTGCTATCCCAATGTTTGGAGGTCGTGGCGGAATGGATGCGGAAGAGCAGACTGAGGCTCAACCCCGATAAGACGGAGGTGATGTTGGTGGGGAGAGCGAGGGAGGTAGTGGCCCCCCTGGTTGGGGGGGTTCGCCCTCCTATAGCTCAGCAGGTCCGGAGTCTGGACGCTGGATACTGGACGTGATACTGGACGCTGACCTCTGCCTGGAGCGGTAGGTGGAGGCAGTCGCTAAGGCTGTCTTTCACCAATTGTATCTGGTACGTAGGCTGCGTCCGTTCGTCTCCGGCCCGGACCTGGCCTCCCTCATCCATGCTTTCATCACCTCGAGGCTGGACTACTGTAACATGCTCTATGTGGGGCTTCCCTTGTTCCTGGTTCGGAGGCTGCAGCTAGTGCAGAATTCAGTGGCTCGTCTCCGGATGGGGACGGGCCGTCGGAAGCATATTACACCTGTGCTCCGAGCTCTGCACTGGTTGCCAATAGCATGCCGAGCCAAGTTCAAGGTTTTGGTGTTGATATATAAAGCCCTTACGGTCTATGCGCCTCATACCTCAAGGACCACCTCACCCTCCATGCCCCAGAGCGACTCATTCGGTCCACCCGGGGTGTCTTCTTGGAGGTCCCCCGTGTTAAGCGGGGGGCCACAATGGAGAGGGCATTTTCGGTGGCCATGCCGTGCCTTTGGAACTCCCTTCCAGAGGAAGCCCACCTGGCCCCAAGCCTGTTGACATTTTAGTGAAACTGTAAAACCTGGCTGTTCGCCCAGGCCTTCGAGGAGGGTGGGAGGGTAGGGTGAGGGGTTTTAGCTCCCCCACCTGATGCAGTATTTATAATGTTTTAAGCCCTGTTTTAATAATTTATATTTATATTGTTATGATGATTTTAAAGAGTATTTTATTATGATGTTTTTATTGTTGGAAGCCGCCCCGGGCTGCTTTTGCAGGAGGGGCGCGGTATAAATCTATAAAATAAAAAATAATAATAAATATTACTGGCCTCTCTTGCTCTGATCTGGCCCCTCAACTTCATTCAACACTCTGCAGCCAAAATCAACCAAGTTGCCTGTCGCTTTGACCATGTTCAGCTCCTCCTCTCCGCTCTGCACTGGCTCGTTCGATGGGAACGCATTTAGCACAAACTCCTTGTCTTCACCTTCAAGGCTCTTCATGGCCTTGCTCCCCCATATCTCTCCACTCTTTTATTCCACCCCACTCCTGCCCGGCAACTTCGCTCCTCCTCTGCCCCTACCCTCGACTGCTCACAAACCCCTTGCTCCTCTACACATCTTCACCCCTTCTCGCTTGCTGCCCCTCATACCTGGAACTCCCTCCTTGGTTACAGTCACTCCACTCCTTCCCTTCCAACTTTCAAATCCCTCCTGAAAACCCCTCTTCGGTCAGTCCTTCCTAGCTCACCATGAGTGAAACTGTGTCCTTTCCACCCCCCTCACTCAGAATCTAATTCCCTGTAACTAAGTGAAGCGCGTGAGCCTGGAACTTCTCATTCTAATGAATGTACTCTTGTCTCTCCAGAAGTTTACCTCTCCCTCGTCTCCTCCTTCCTTGTCTCTTATTGTAAGCCCCTTAGGGGTAGGGACCTCTTTGTAACTATAGATTGTACAGTTCCATGTACATTGCTGCTGCTTTAATAATTTAATAATAAAATAATAATAATAATAATAATAATAATAATAACAACAACAGGTTTACACATTTTTATGGGTACCCATTTGAGCTCTAAAAGAGACAGTACCCCTGACACAAGTCAAAGAGGGAGCAGGGGGGTTGATCATTAGGCAGTGACAGAGAAAGTGTCCATGCAGCTTGGTATAGCTTCTGACTGCAGGAAGGGGGGCATAGATGAGAAACAAATATTCAATGTGGATTTATTATCTATTGAATTGAGCTGTTTCAAACAGAAGCCAGTGAAGCATGTATTCATCAGCTGGTGCTATTGGCAGAGCAGAAATGATCTGGGAGCCTTGAAACCTCTCCTTGATCCCAATAGGTTCTAACTAGAAGGTCCTGTGGATAGGTATAAAGTCTCAGAATGTGTGAATCGGGGCTTGATGCTTGTGCGGAAAGGTTTCTGGAAGGTCACAGATCACGTCTGGAAGGTCTCTGGCAGTTAATGTTGTACTAGATATTGTGAAGAGTGGATTCCTGTTGTCTGTTTATTAATAAAAGGTTGTTTCTTGTTCTGAATCTAAATTATCTCCATTTACCCTTTAGTACACTGAGGCAGAACAAACAAATTAGACAATTTTGTTATACCTCTCTCTTCTTTTGGTTATCTCTATCTAATCTAGAAATGAAATGGGTAGCATATTTGCTACCCACAGGAAATTCCCACAATTTTGGTAAATCTGTTGGGTATCTATCTACCATTGATGGTATTGTCCAAGGGTTGCAAAATTGTAAATAAAAATTACCTGGGAGCAGATGGGATGTGGGTGTGTTCTGAGTGGCGGTAGAGGGGCTCCAGGCTGTGGCTGGGAGTGGTGGTCAGATGTAACTGAGAGGCGTTTGGACATATGTAGTTCCTAAGGAGCCCCTTTGTGGCTGAGAAAGGTTCTTGGGAACTTCGCCTTCCAGAATCTCTAGAGCTAAGTCCTCTAACTGGGCAACATGGCTCAGGAGCTTCTGGGAGATGACCGCCCCTCCTGCGACCCTTGACCCCCACCCCAAGTACCTCTCTTCTGCTACTTAGAGTCCCCTACGGCTTCCCCCAGACAATTTTATTTGGTGTGTGTGTCTAAATTAGGAATCCTTCTGTGATGGGCACCAGTTAGACACCATGTGAGGAATCCATGGTACCCAGACTGACTGCAGACATGCCCATTTTAGCTCTAATCTATTAATGTTTTCTATATAAGATGAACCCATTTACATCATGTATGAGTAGTATTAACTTTCTAAAAACAGAATGAAGTGCACATCAATTACAATTAGGCAATAATGTAAAAACTCAAGAACAATGAATGGCCTTTGTTTTAGATTTTCTTTTTTTCTGTTTATGAGGATTTGGTGGAAAGCACAACAAAACACCATAGGTTTCATAATAATAATTTTAAAAGTAAACACGGTGTCTCTTTGTTACTGACAGGCTCTTGTTAATCCATAGCTCCCAAAGCTGATAATTAAAGGATTTTATATGTGTTGCTAGTGAATTCAATTTGACACATTAGAGTTTATAATCCCAGTGACCTCAATTACTGAGTATGAATGATGGCAAACACTGCTAATAAAAATGCCCGGTGTCTTAATTTCTCTATAAAATCCAATACTTAGTTAACTAGCTGTGAATGAAGGTTATCTGAATTACAAAACACCTATGCTTCATTTTTCAAACAGGAAAAAAAAAGAACTATTTTCTTGTCTATGAAAATCATTGCTCTTAACAAATTTCATGGCCAGTAAACAGAAGATAAGGTACATAGATTTTTTTTCTAATTTCACTCACAAAGTAAGGGATAATATACATATTTCGAGCAGAAGGACACTAATTACACTAATTCTTTTTTTAAAAAAACAACAACAATGAATTTGTGCGGTTATCCCAAGAAATACTATGGGTAATTTCAGACGTGCACAGGGCACGTCCAACCATGCACCGGCATCCATTTCAGATCCCTGTCAGGAATCAGTCTGGGCATCCTTTAGATGTGCCAGGCTGATTCCGCTCAGGGATCAGGGAGGGGGTGGGGCTGCACGGCACAAGATGCAACCACACAGCTCTGCCTTCCCATGCTCCCCCAGTCACCTGCCCTCTGTGAGATGGGTGGGCGCAGTGGCCAATCCGGCCGCTGCGCCCGATCCCCTCCAGTGGTTGGGACCATGACCCGGGATCAGTGGAAGGTAACAGACATTTCAGCGATTCCAGCCCATGGCCAATCTAACCACGCTTTCAGACGTTCGGGTGGTCAGATGTCCGAAAGCATGGTCAAAGGGATTCCCGCTGGGGGCTTATGGGGGTGAACATCTGGCGGTAACCCCTTTAGACATTACGGCACCACAGCCACCACAGGGGGTTCACTGTGGTTGGCCATGGTATCCTAATGTCTGAAATTACCCTTTGTCTTTTTACCTGATAGTGATGACAATGAAAATGAGGACTCACCAAAATAAATAAATAAATAAATAAATATAATTTTTTTAAAAATAAGGGTGTACAGAGAAAAAAATAGTTTTCATTTTTGTTTTGTTTTCATTGTCACAACTGCAATTGTTTTTGTTGTTATTTTAATTTTGATTTCCATTTTTTTTTGTAATTCCAGTATTTTATGTTTGTAATTTCTGGTATATCAGTAATACTGGAAGTTACTGGAAATTACTGAAAATTACCAAAAAATAATAAAAATAATGAAAATGAAAATTTGTGTTATTTTTGTTATTATTATTTTCATTTTCATTATTACAATACTACAAAATAAGATAAGTAGATCGTGTAACATGGCATGTCTACCACTGAATTGTGTACATTTACACTAGCTGGCTATTGTTCTTTATTCAGAGCCATTAAGTTTGCAGATATTGCATAGAACAGGTTTTCCTGTAAGATTCGGGAAATCAAGGTTCAGGTGTTTATGAAAATACCTAGTAGAACCTGGGTGAAAGGTTTGTGTCAAAGGTTTCTTGGTTCAGACAGAGTTAAGTGTAACCTTAGTGCAGCATTAGCTACATGAGCAGGCACTCAGCCTGTCCCGTCTCCCTTCTCGCAGTCTGACTGAAATCCCATCCCCGGCCATGATGTGTTTGTGTACAACAGGTGATAGCACCCGCCACACAACGCCCTACAGCAGTGCTCCCTGCGTGGCAGGGAAAACAAAGTCCAGGCACATGAGTTGCCCTGCCTTGGACAGTCTTACCCCATATCGGGAAAGGTTGGTCTGCGACACATCCTCATATTTTTTTCTGAGGCAGGGGTAACATCTATTGTGTTACGAACACAAAATGCACTGCATTGTGTGCCATGTCTTCTTAGCGTGGGGTAAGATACGCAAAGCATAGTAGCCTCCCCACTCTCTCTCATATGTCTTTACCCATAAAATTGGCCCCTGAACTCAAAACCTGGTAATTCAAAGTTATCTCTGTGGTGCTGTAGCCCACCCAAGCTATGGCTGCAGCTCCAGCAGAGACTGGCCTGGATTCTCCATGAACATCTACCCATCTCCCTGCTCTGGTACCATAGCACTGACCCCATCTACCCAGATCCATGCACTGGCTCCCTAAATGCCTGCTATGAGGATGAGCGGGTATCAGGTCACCACAGCTCACCTGGCTGCACCCTGAGTTAAGTGTCAGCCGGGCCTATCTTCATAAACGGGAGGTCACTGGAAAGGACTTGTAGGGTTGGATATTATCTTTCAACTCTCTCTTTTTTAGAATCTTTTTAGCACATGGCAGATAAGGAAACAGTATGTAAGGCCCAGTATCACAGGCTGAGTATTACAACCAGGAAAGAGCGGAACCAATCAAGAACAATTCCACTCACCCCAACACACTCCCACAGGCAAGCCATCAACATCTCATCTCATGATCAACCAGGTCAAAAGCTGCCGACAGATCTAATAAAATCAGCCAGGCCATGGCAAAAGTTGGTGCCTCGATAATAAACTTAACTTAACTTAACTTAATAAAATCAGAAGAGTGGACCGACCTCGGTCCAGCTCCAGGCAGAGATCATTGAACAAGACAACATCATAACGTGGATGATAGTTTTCTTGAGGGATCAAGAAAACTAATGCTGTCCAGGTTCTCCTGGAGCTACTGGACCACTACCCATTCAATAACCTTCCCTAAAAATGGAAGGTTAGAGACTAGTCAATAACTGGCAAGGGTGTCAATGTCAAGAGATGGTTTCTTGAGCAAAGGTTGAACCACAGCCTCCTTCAGGCAACCCGTGATCCTCCCCTCCACAAGGGTGGCATTGACAACTCCCACCAGCAATGGCCCCAATGTCTCCCAGCTGGTTTTCACCAACCAGGATGGGCATGATCCAAGTTCAGAAGTTGTGGCCTAGACACCTCCCAGCACCTCCACTGCATCAGCAGATGACATCTGCTGAAACTGATCCCACAAAACTGGACCAGACAGGACAATCATAGACTCAAGTACACCTATTGCATCAAGCAGAATGTCAAAATTATGATGGATACAAGCAATTTTATCTTCAAAATAGTCAATGAACATGTCACAGCAAGTACTGGAAGATTCCAGTTCCAGGCAGATAGAGGCTGGACTGACCAGCCCCTTCACCACCTGGAAAAGGTCAGCTGGATTAGACTTTGCAGATGCTATAAGAGTAGCAAAGAAACTCCTCTTTGCCGCCGCATAAGCCATGGCATAGGCTTTTAAAGCAGCTCTGTCTCAATTGGTCGGCTTCAGTTCAAGTACAGCACCACCGTTACTCTAACCACCTCCTTTCCTGCTTCAGTTGGCGCAGGTCTTCTGTGAACTACAGGACCCTGAATTGTCTGTTTTCAGGGAGCGGATGCCATAGAGTGGTCCGGTCGATAGCCTCAGTCAAAAAGATGTTTCACAAGGCAAAAAGGTCATCGAGCGATTGGCCGTCAAGGTCGGAAGGTATTTCCCCCAGAGCATTCCAGAACCATTCCAGTTCCATTAGTCTCTGGGGGTAAACTAAATGAACTGGTTCTACACCCTTCCGGGGGCAGACATACACTGGGAGAGTGGCCCATAGGAGATAATGGTCTGTCCATGACAAAGGCCCTTTTCACACAGACACTGTTTTAACTGTGATAAAATGGATGTTACATTTTATTATACATGTTGCAGGGCTGCAGGTGTGCTCTATGGGTGTCCTGCAACATGTATAATAAAATGTAATCCCCATACACCCTTTCACAGGGGCGTGTTTCCCCATCCCACTGGGTCAAGCCCCCCCATCACAAGGGGGTGAGAACCCCCCATACCAATCCCCACCCAAACTCGTGCTCTCACCAGGGGGCCAGGTCATCCTCTCTACATCCTGCCAAATTCCAAAACAATACCCACCCTATTCCAAATAAAAAAATAAAACACACTTGGGCCCCAGCAATAAATCCACCATCCAATAAATTACCCCTACTGCTGCCCCCCCCCACTCCTCAGTTCCACTCCGAAGGACCACACCAAAGGTCCTTTTGGCATGGCTCTTCAGCACACACCTGCGGCAGCACTGAGCAGGGCCCTGCTAAGGCCCCCCTGAGCAGGTGGGCAGATGGTACTGTCCTCTGGGGTTCAGGGCCCAGTGTTGAGACCCAGGTCCTGGTTCCTGGCTCCCAGCCCCACAGGAATGACAGGCAGCAGAGGCAGTATCAGCTGTTTGACCGTGGCAGTGCTAAGCTGGGTTTCGCTTTGCCCCCCCACCAGAGGTTTCTTGGGGAGATAGCCCTGCCCCTCACTCCCCTGTGAGGGAGGATGGGAAGAGGGTACTTTCTTTGGTGGGGGGGCAGGGACTTAGCTTCAGGGAAGAGACCCAGGTCCTGGCTACCAGCCCCACAGGGATGACAGGTGGCAGCAGTATTATCTGTTTGGCTGCAGCAGTGCCAACCCATGCCCAACTAAGCCCCCCACTGTGTCATGGATCCACTTTGCAAAGATTAAGATCTACTTTTATGTCTGATACTTTAAGTTTCTTCTGTAACCCTGTTTTAAGTCAATAAATCTATTCCCATGGGATGTTCAATCTCATGCAGTCCTCTTGAGAAGTTCAGGTTGATACTTGACTGAGCAGACAAAGAGAGGGCAGTAAAATGGCAAGTCACACATTATTTAGAGGACTTCCACTTCGAAGGAAGGATGGGAACTTCTGAGTGCTCCCTCCTGCTGAGCTTCTTTCAGCATCTGGCCAACAAGCTGAGTGTCCTGCTCGCACTGGAAAAGAGGGAAGGTCCAGCTACATTTTAGACCTATTTGGGGTTTGAGTTAGACACAGTTCACTCCATCTCCCTGTTGGAACCTGAGAAGCTAGCCACCTTTACTTAGGGAATCCATGCTTTCATGGAATGCCAAAAGCTCACGGTCAGGCACCTGCAGTCATTGCTCTGGTCTCTGAATTTTGCCTGCTGAGTTGTGTCACCAGTTAGGAATTTTCACAACTTCCTGTATTCTCAGGTTTTCATGGACTTGTTTCCTGACCATCAATATTAGGTTCACCAAAGAAATGAGGATGGACTTAGGGATTTGGAATGCCTGCCTAGAAGTACTGAAACTTGGTCCTCGATTTTCTTCAGAAAACCCAGAGGATTGAGATACTCAACTTGGTTTTCCACGTTCTGAAGTTTCAAGGAATGACCCCCGAAACTTCAGAACTCAGAGAATCCTCGATCCAGTACAGGGAAAGGTGGCAGAGGCCAGTACTAGGCCCCTGCCCCCCTTCCCTGGCCCCTGCTGGCCAGGAAAAGAATGGGCCAATGGGGGGCATAAAAGGGATGCAGGAGCCTAGTGGGGGCTCAGGGATGGGGTGCTAAGGGAGTGGGGGTATGGTAGGGGTAGAGTACTCATCCTCCAGAGGGGCTCTGGTAACATGTGACTGGCAGCATCAGGATGCTTTGAGTACTATCTTGGAAAGGTCTGAGCATGCTAAGAAGGGGCCATTCAGCCCTTCTGAGCATGATCAGCTTTAAAAAACAAAACTTTCCAAGTCCAGAGGAAGCCACGTATTACTAGAGTCCTTCCGGAAGATGAGTACTCTACTGCCTTAGCCCCTGATAGGCCCCCACCCCTTCTTCCCTGGCCCATTCCCTCCCCACCCCAGGTCTTCTCTGACCCCCTCCTCAGCCCCCACCCTCAGAGACTACTCACAAGTATTCACCAAGGAGTCTTGGATCTGCCTGAGCACTCAGGATCAGTCCTTGGAACTCAGAGAATTCTTGTGAGCAGTTTTTTTACTACTCGATTCAGCCCTACTTCCTAGTGGAGTATAATGAAATTATTTTTTGTTGGGATAAGTTTGAAGATCTGGACATACAATCTGATGTGCCAGGGGCCTTGGTTTTAAGGTGTGCTTCTGAGGCAATTGGTGTGTCCAGCCATAGCCCCCAGGGTGCCAGTAGTACCAGAGATCTCACTTTCCTATAATTTTTTCCTATAGTACTGAAGGTTCACTTGTGAACATCTGACTTTTCCAATAAGAATAACACCTGTTTTATTGTGATGACATGACCATTGTCCATATTATCATCTTGATGATGTCAAAGTCCTCATGAATAATGAGAATGGTCCAGGGATTCATGCTAGATTGACTAAGGAATAACATTATTTTCCTGTCCAATCATGTTCCAGGAATTAACAATGACATATTTATTTATTTATCATTTTAATACCCCACCCCTCCTGTCATCAGGCATCCAAGGGTGGCTTACAATATAAAAACACAAATAAAATCCAATATAAAACATTTTTTAAAACTGCTAAAAGGAGGACGGAATTTAACATCACACCACCACACCACCCCCATCCCCCCTTTCACTCGTCTCCCCCACCAAATGCCTGGTGGAACAGCCAGGTCTTACAACTTTTCCAAAAAGCAGGGAGATCCAGGGCCAGACACACCCTGACCGGAAGGGAGTTCCACAGCCACGGTGCAGCCACCAAGAATGCCATCTCCTGCATGGCCCCCCGGAAGACTCAGGGGACCTTGAGCAGGGCACACCCAGATGACCACAGGGGTCGATCCAGCACCTGGGGGGGGGGGGAAGAAGGTGAGGCAATCTCGCAGGTAGGCAGGGCCTAGACTGTTTAGGGCTTTATAGGTAAAAACCAACACCAATGCCCAATGCCCTTTCAATGTTCAATAGCCAATGCCCTTCCTTGTTCCCAGATGGACCCATTCAGTTCCTTTGCTTCTGAAGCCTTCATGATACCCGAACCAATGCCAGAAAATCTGTGGAGTCTTGGATTGTTGAACTCTTTAACACTGGAATCTCTGGCCCGATGGACCAAAGTGGCTTGCGAGACACTGTTGAGGACCCAGTATGGCTGGCAATTGGGCTTCCCCATTACCGAAACCCAAATGCTACAGTTCAGTCTCAGGCTCCGGTGGGAGGGATTGGCAGTGAACACAGTGGTGAGTAAGATGGCTGCCCTTAACTATTTTAGTTGTTTGGTGGATGCCTCTTGACCAGGGATTATGCCTCTTTAGGATGTTTGAGAGTTGATCTTGGCAATGGGGTTGACAGGTAGATGAGTGGGGCCCAACCATTCCTCCCTCCCCTGTTCCTTAAGAGAGAGTCCTGTATGACATCTGCAGGGAGAGCTATGAAGCATCTCTGTTTAGAGCTACCTTTAAAGTTGCTTTTTACAGAACATTGTGGGTGAGCAAGTTTGTCCCAAACTTGGGAAGAGATCAGGCAGGGTGAGCCTTGGAGTTAGGCAACTTAGCATTCGAAGAGAGCAACCTCCTCATTATTATCAGGTGTTCCAAAATTGATGAAAAGGGGGTGGTGCTATGGTTGAGATATATCCTGTTGTGAGAAGGGACCCATGTTCCTCATGTGCTACCAATTTATAGCTGTACTCCCAAAGTGCCTGTGCCACCTTCACCTCCCTCCAGAAAAAAATGAGTCCCACTCATCCTTCAGGATTAGGGCAGTGAGTAAGGCATCTTCCCTATGATTTAATGACAGGGAAATTCTGAACTTCGGATCATGGAGGTAGGACATGTTTAATTCATACATGGGGAAGGTATGCACACTGAGATAAGGTAGTCCCTGCTGTTGACAATCTGGGACAAAAGACTTTCTAAAGATGAAAAAAAAAAAAAAATCAAATACTTTTCAAGTATTTCAGAAGTAAGAAGACTGGTACAGAAACAGATGGGTCATGACCAGGGGATAAAAGGGGCACCCAGAGAGGATGCCACTGAAGAGAAGCTGAATGAATTCTTTGCTTCTGTCTTCACCGCTGAGGATGTTGGGAATATACCCACACTGGACCAAGTCATTATAGCTGAAGTATTGGAAAAAGTGTCACAAATAAGTGTGAATATGTAGGAGGTTCTGGAGAAAAATGACAAACTAAATAGTAAAAAATCATGAGGACCAGTTCTCTGGGACTTTTCATACAGGCACACACACCCTGCACACATGCTGTGTGCACAGTAGTGAGGAGTCTGTAGGAACACCCCGTGTGTGTGTGTGTGTGTGTGTGTGTGTGTGTGTGTGTGTGTGTGAATGCTACAGCGCTCTACCCATCTCCACCCACCTCCACGTATCACCCATTCATGGAACAACAGGCTTCAATGCTGGTTGCTCTCTGTGCACGGTGGTGGGTGGAGATGGGTGTGGACCTGTGTATGGGTGCACACCCACTTCCACCCACCACAGGTGCATACCCATTCCCCCAGCCACCATGGCCCATTTTAAAAGGAACTCAGATACGAAGTTGAATACCTACTATTGGTAATTTGTAACCTATCGCTAAAAATTGCAACTGTGCCAGAGGATTAGAGGGTAGCAAATGTAACACCAATATTTTAAAAGGACTCCAGAGGTTATTCTGGAACCTACAGACCGGTGAGCCTGACATTGGTGCTGGGAAAACTGGTAGAAATGGTTGTTAAGAACAGAATGACTGAACATATTGATAAGCATGGCTTAATGGAGAAGAGTCATCATGGATTTAATAAAAGGAAATTGTGCTTCATTAATAGAGGTGTGTACCTGGGGCCCATGTCATTTTCATTTTCATTTTTTTCATTTTCGCTATTTAAATCTGTCGTTTTCATTTTTATAAATATCAAATTGTTATAGAGTACTCATCTATAGTTTTTGCTTCTGTTTTCATTGGTTTCAATGGAAGCATGCAGTAATTGGCCAGTGAATGTGTCTGTCAGTCTTTTGGGTTGCTCCACATCCTTCTGCTTACAGTTTCTCTCCCCCTGCCGTGCCAGGTGCCTACCTTTGACTGGCACTGCATATGCTGCTATTTATCTGAATAATGGTCTTCACAGGGACAACATCAATTGCTTATATAATTGGGTCCCTTTACATAATTGTCCTGTAGTTTGGCAAAGATGACAGGGAAGGTATGTGATACATTCCTGCCAAATATCTTGTAAACAGGTTGGAATATACAAATGTTACAGCTGGAAATGTATTTTCAAGTTAATGTCTTATAACATCAGGACCCTTTATCCAATCTTTCTGTAAATTGGGAGGTGTATTATGCTTGTGGAGGGACATAATATTTGAAGGTGTCATGCAAATTGAATGGAAGATAAAGAAGGTGTAGCCATGAATTTGTATGGAGCATTTCTTAAAATCACAACATTCAATTGCTTCTAAAATCTATTCCCTTTATGGAATAATTTCAAACATAGGTACACATAATGCCCTCCATTGGGGGTACAGGCACCTCACATTTCATCACAATTGAATAAGAAACAACAAATGTATAGTCAGAAATATGTTTTTCAGTGTTTACCCTTTATTTATTTTTTAAAATGTCATTTTCGTGTCTATTTTCATTATTATTTTTTGTTGTTTTCATTCTTGCAAGAACAATAATGAAAATGACAATGCTCATTATCGTTATTGTAATAACAAAAACAACATGTACACCCCTTCTGTTTCTGACAAAAACAGCACTCTCCACAATTTGTCATTGCAGGCCTAAGGCAAGGGTAGGCAAATGGTGGCTTTGGAGCTACATGCAGATCTTGGGCCATTCAAATATGATTCTAGAAAGTTTCTTTGCCTATAGGAGCCTTGAACCACCAACCTTTAAGAGCATAAGAAGTGCCATATTGGGTCATATCAATGGTGCATCTAGCCCAGCATCCTGTCTCTGTCAGTGGCCAATCACGGTGGCTTTGGAAAAGCACCTAACAGGTCACAATGAGGAATTCATTCCCTGTTGTTTTCCCCCAGCTCCCATCATGTTCCCTGATCCCGTCTGGATAATAGCTGCTAATGGACCTATCTTGGAGAAACTTGTCCAAACCTCTTTTAAACTCAGCGGTAGCAGCAGCAGCACCCCTATTGCAAGCAGCTGAAGAAGCAGCTCGGCCTATGTGCAAGCCACTCTAGGGAGCATGGGGTCCTCCACAATAGGGAAATCAGCGTGGCTGAGGGCAGTGGTGGAGGTGGTGGCCAGGAAAAGCTATCAGAGGGATTACAATGGTGCCTCAGCAGTCGTGGAGACCTACCTGGAGGAGGAGCCATGCAGCGATCCCAGCAGCGATCCCTTGGCCTACTGGGGCAGCAAGGCCAACATTTAATTTTTATTTATTTATTTTAATACATTTATACCCCACCCCTCCTGCAAGCAGCTCGGCAGGCGCTGTCGAAAGTGGGCAGGGGTATACTGTCCTGCCCACCAACCAGCGTCCCCAGCGAGTGGGTGTTCTCTATGGTGGGGGACATTTAGTTGTTTTTCATCAAGGTGAACCTTCCGCTGCTGGGATTCCCCAAGCTACCCCTGGAGAAGTTTTGATGGTGCAGTGGCACACGTCATCCCATGCCAGGGGCAGTCTTGGGATGGGGCTCCTCCTCCTCAGTCTGGGGTAGGGCTACTGCTGCTGTGCTTTTGAGGTGCTGTCTCTCCCTCCCAATGCCTGGCAACCATTCTGCCCCCCCTCTCTCTCTGTTTCTCTCTCATACTAGATGGCCTCGGCCAGCATATCTGACTGACCACATGACGCAGGGTGGCAGCATTTTTGGAAACAAACTGTAAGCCTGCCAGGTGGCCTCTAGCTAGACGATCTCAGCCCACCAATCTGACACGCTCTCTCTCTCTCTGCACAGTCTTCGTCAGCCTATCTGAGTGCCCTGACAAGGTCCCAGCCTGCCTTCCCTACTGCCTCTCATGCCATGATGCCTGTCTGCCCTCCCAGGTTGCCTAGCTCAAAGCCTGCCCCAGCCTGTCTGCCTGCACCTCATGCCACACTGCCTGTCTGCCTGCCCAGATTGCTGCCAAGCTCAAAGCCTGCCTCAGTCCACCTTCCTGCCTCTCATGCCAAGGTGCTACTCTGCCCACCCAGATTGCTGCCAAGCTCTAAGCCTGCCCCAGCTCACCTTCCCTCCTCTCACACCAAGATGCCTGTCTTCCCACCCTGTCTACCCTGGGTGATGTGCCCCAATTGCCTGGTAATCCCACTGCTGCTGTCTTCTGGTTCATGGTGAGAGAGAGAGAGAGAGAGAGAGAGAGAGAGAGAGAGAGAGAGAGAGAGAGACAATCCCCCCACTGCTAGAATGAGAGACAGACATGATCCCACCCATGCTGCCACCTGCACTATATGGCCAGAGAGAGGGGGGGGGAGAGAGAGGATCTCTGCTATAACAAGAGAGATGGGGGTGGAGGGGGAGAGGTGTATCCAGACCAGCTCAAGCTTCCACCTGCCAGAACCAGCGAGAGCTCTCATCTGTGCCCACATCCAGCAGCAAACCTACAAGAAGGAGCTGGAAATAATAACACACAATGTATTATATGTGCCTGCCTACCTGTGTGTATTCCTGTACCTGCTACCACCTATCACATGATTGAATGAACTGTGCCCAACCATGCACTAATTCTAGGGACATAATTCAACTCCCATAGGCTGTCATTCCACTGTACCTGAATCAGTCATGCCCGTCCGTCCCAGGAACCATCAACGAGATTCTGGGACCATCATTCCAGTTACTGGGGGCTGTCATTCCATTCCACTGTATCCAGAAGCCCAGTGCCCACACGCCAGCCTTCCCTCCCCCCACCAGCCTACTCCACACCCACCCATGGATGCCCACTGAAGCGGCTTGAAAAAAAGCCCCTCTGAATACCAGCACCTGCCACCTACTGCCCGCTGCTAAGGAGCCTCTCTCTCTTTCTCTATGGCACACCCTCACAGGCACAAGCCCTTCCCTTCCTGGGGGGCTGTCTGCAAGTTGAAACCCTGCTGCTGGCACATCTTTGGGTTAATATTTTACCTATGCTACATGTGGTGCCAGGAGCTGCTGTTGGGATCAACAAGCTTTATGAGATTCTGCTACCTGCCAGAACTTCAGCACAGAGGGATAAAAGATTGGGATGGTCAAACAAAGCTTATAACAACAAATATAACTTTTATTAAAACTTTTTAAATGGCAACAACAACAACAACAACATTATAAAACCAAAACCAAACACTGAAAGGAAACTTAATGGGTCTACTACTCTTAGTCTTTGGGCCTGTCCCTCGGAACTTGGGGGAAAGGCAAAAGGGGTGCATGGGACCTAGGGGTGAGCACCCTGTGCTCCAGCATTTGGTAGTCATTCTGGAGTGCAAAGTCCATGGCCCCTGCCATGTTCACTTGCCACCTGGAGACCGACTGGCGGTAGAGTTCCAGGTCGACCATCTCGGCAGAGACGTACTGGGAGTATGCCTCCATCTTCTTTTTCTCTACCTCATCCTCCTGGAACTTTCCCACCAGTCAGTTCTCCATATTGACGGCTTGCAGCAGTACCCCATCTAGGAAGTCCTGGATCGGCTTCTCCACTTTGGCCCGAAAGGCCCTTGCTGCTGAAGACTCCTTCTGGTGGGACTCCTCAGCAGAGCTGGAGGAGGGGGGAGTGCTTTGATGGTGTTGCTTCTGGTGTGCCTTGGCCCCCTTCTTCTCGTGATGATGATGGTCCACACCAGAGTCTTCCTGCATCACCCTCTTGCCGTGGAGTTTCTCTATGTGGGCGATTAGGCCGGATGTGGTCCCCTGCCTTCTCCTTTTTATTGTTTTGCTGCAGACCTAGAGAACATAAAAAGATAGGAACATAAGATGTGCCATACTGTGTCAGACCAATGGTCTGCCAAGCCCTGCCTGCATTCTTCTCCACATGTGGGTGGGTGCGTGGCCAATCTCTCTCTGCAGGGGACTTCCTAACCAGTCATAGGGCAATCCATTCCCTGTTGTTCTAGCCCCTGTACCTTACCTTGCAAATGGCGAATCCAGTATGCTTATTATACCACTGCCAGACATCAAACCTCGTGTGCCTGCTGTCTGGCAGTGGCAACCTCTGCCTGGATGGTGTCCTGCTCTTGGCAGTGGTACCAGCACCAGGGGAGGCATCATCACCCTCTCTGAAACAGGAATACATAAACACCTAAGTAATATCATGCATTTATGATGATGCCTCTAGTCCTCCCTCCTTGGGGTGCTAGGGATGGCAACAGGAGGCGGTGACCCTGGCTAACACGTGCAAATCCAAAAGACCCTGGCTGGCATGTGCAAATTCTTCCCTTATTTGGGTATTAGGGAGGGATGGCAATGGAGAGACCCTTGCTAGAGATGGCTGGCACATGTTTGGGTGGGTGCTACTTTCGGCTCATGCCTGACAGTTGGAAGAGCCCCCCACACCCTCACTCTCTGTGGCAGACATCCGCTGCCTCCTGCTGATGCCCACTGTTTGTGCCTGACTGCCCACCACCAACCCACCCACCCACCTGCACGCCAATGAGCTAGCTCTAAAGGATAGTATTCTTCTTTTCCTCAAAGTAAAAATAAAGTTTACAAACCTGGCAGCACCTCCTGTACCCAGCTCTTGCTCCTCTACTGAGGAGTCGGCGACCTCCACCACTAAAGGTCCAGTGGCAGCAACGTCAGGCTCTTCCTCCTCCACCAGCTCTGCCACCTTGGCCTTCCTCCAGTCTGCCCTTTTCAGCTTCACCCTCTTCATTTTTTTTCCAAATACACACAAAAACAAACAGCCAAACAAACACACCCACCAACTCACCAACCAGCCAAAACAACACAGTCAAACCAACACACAGTCCAACACAGCCAAAACACACCAAACAAAACCAAACAGTCAGCCAGCCACAACACACATGCTCTCTCTCCACACAAGTTCTGCACACTCGAATTTCTGGTTTCCAGTTTCCGACGCGATCACGCGATACCTAGACCGAAACCAAAACCGATTTCTGAACGACTGAACCGAACTGAACACCACTGAACCGAATGACCAAACCTGAACCCGGACTTGGACCCCAGACTGAACGACCGAACCCGAACTCTGCTCCTGAACTGAACAACCGAACGGTGATCTGTTCACACATCCCTACTATCAATGGGTCACTAATACCAAATGGGATAAGAGAAAAGTCCACAAATGATGCAATCAAATTGACTGGGACACATATATAATCAATAACACAAATCCCATTTCAAGAAAAATAAGTAAAATCCCCAAATCTGTCCACACCAGACCTCCCATTTACGATCCTCCAATTGTTTTTATATAGAAACTTCAAGAATGGCAATTCTTTTGGATTACATGTTGGATCTTTAGAGGCACGGAATGGAGAAAAGAAATTGTCATCTGGCTCAAGAACCAGCCTTTTAGCTATGACCAAATCATTATTCCCAGATTGAGAGTTAGTCTCCCAACATCACGATGTCATGCAGTGGAAAGTGTTCAGAGCACATATCAACAAAATCCTCAAGCAAAGACCATAATCTAGAAATCTTGGGAGTCCCTTGTGAGGGAGGTAGATACACATTTATAAGCACAATTCCTAAATTTAAGCCCCGCAAAACACGACCCGCTAAAGTGTTCGCTGTGGCGCCTAATATCAATTCACTTTCTGCTTTTAGAGCTAAAGCAATTAGAATTACCAACCCACCTGAGGCTCTTCCCAACCTTGCAGCTTTATGAGCAGCAAGTATCCAAAATTTAAAACTGGGGAGAGCAATACATGTGCTTCAGACACCAAAGTTTCTTCCAAACAAAGTATCTCATGTCTTTGAAATACCTCATGAGCATCACTATTTAGACTAAATTTCCACCTCACCAAGTTCCAAGAGAGGATGCAGATACCAGTCTCTTTTCCTGTATTGACTCCCCCAAATTCATGTCATTGATTAGGGTGTTAACTGAATTATTAGGTTAAATCATGATGAAGACTATGTGGTTCAGATGAGCTTTCATTGGACAGATTTCTGTGAGTGAGAGTATGTAAGCTTTTCGGTCACACAGAGCATGCAACCAGTCAAAACTACATATCTGAGGAATGCCTCATGTAGCTCAAAAGCTTGCATACTCTCACCAGAAAAAGTTGGTCCAAAAAAAGGTATAATCTGAACTGTGTTGTCTCAACCTTGTACATTTGTGGATCTCTCGCTCTCTCATAAATCATCTGTGCAGACATTTTGACTGGAATTAGCACAGAGGGAAACATCTACACCCACCTGTCAACTGTGGTAGGGCTGGATCTAAACAGTAGCTTTCATGGAATGAGTTTTGCAAAAATGGAATGGCTGTTAAAATTCTGATTGAAATTCTGATTGCTCAGAATTCTTGATAAGAATTCTATTTGCTCAGACTGTGTGTGCGCAAACTGGCACCTAGATGTTCTGTACATGTGCAAAATGGCATCAGCTGTAACAGAACCACTAGTTTGCATGCCACCACTGTCATTTTGTGCATGTGCAGAATGGCTGGGTACCACTGGGTATGCGCAAAATGAAAGGAAATTCTTCAGTCAGTCTGACTAAAGAAAACCAGAATGCTCATTCATTCCTACTTTCATGCATTCCCCTCAAGCCAATCAGATTCATCTGAAAATCCAGTCAGAAATGGACTTTTGTCCCCAAACTGTGGACTTCTTAAGAGAGGGCTTTGATCCTTTGGTGGTACAAAGGAGCGTGTGGAACATCTCAAGTGGTATCGTCAACACTTCCTGGATAGTCAGCACCAGAACACCTCAATCTAATAACCCATCTGCCATTAGAATCAGTATGCAACAACAACTGGAGATAACTGGTACAGAGGGAGGCCTTGGATCTGGCACTTATGCAGTAGGGTTCGTAGACAGTAAGTACCATTGTGCTGTATATCAGGGTTCTCCCACACTGAGCTGTCCCATTGGGGACGCATACAGTGTCACAGGATAGCTGAGGATAGCAGTTGTCATTCAGCATCAGATATGTTTTGGGTCATCAATATTTTGGCAAAAGGGTGGGCGAGGTTGATGCTTACTTTGGCTCAAAGACCACTCACACACACGTGTGTATGCACACACATACTTTCAAAAACTTTATCTGCAATGCTGAAAATATTATATGGGATTAGATTCAATACTATTTTAATCACTATAATCCATGTTTTGTGCCAATTTACACTGACTAAAGATATAACCAGCTGAGTGAAACCCTGTCCAGATTTTCTACACCACTGATTCCAATGTGGTCACAATCGGTATATGTCATAACAGAGTTTAGCCCCTAAGAATGGGTACATACATACCAGCATGACAATTTCTGCTCATATCAACCTTTAAGCCAGAGAGATGAAGTTTAAATAAATGAATCCCATGAAAAAAGATTACAGGAATGCACTGAACTCATTTGGAGAACTGCTTAAAGCTCATTGAAGGTAGGAATAAAAAGCTTTGAAAGAAGTAAATACTCCTGCTGGACTCTTATTCCCCTTGTTTGAGCAGCTGCACACTACAAATAAGAGAGGTATATTGATTTTCTTTAAATATAACATTTGTTTTTGGAAAATAATATTGAAGATTGTAAATATATGTGGTTTACAAATATTTGCATTCTATAATTGCTTTCACAAAACCCTGGAAAGGTTGAATTACACTAATTCATTTTTTTCTTCTTCTGCAAAGAGCAGAGGAATTTTAACGAGCTTCTTTTCTTACTATTGGGTGCCTGATATGTGTTCTGGGATCACACTTTCACTTGCAAGAAAAGAATGCTCTCAACTGAAAAAAAACAAATAAATCACAAACCATAGGCAATGGGGATTCCTGCTATGAACTGTACAAAGGTCTGTGCTCATATTGTAATGGCATGTTAAGTGGTATTTAATTTAATCATATTTGAACTAGGAATGTCGAAGGAGTACAATTTTTTTATTTCTGATTTCAGTTCCAGTTTCAGTGCTGTTTCTGTGGGGTTTTTGTATGATTTGTATAACAATATTTTATTACCTCGAGACTAGATTACTGCAACGCACTCTAGGTTGGGCCACCCTTGATGATGGCTCAGAGGTTGCAGCTAGTGCAGAATGAGGCAGCCTGTCTCCTGACTGGGACGGGCCAGCGCAAGCACATAACACCTGTGCTCCGTTCTCTGCACTGGCTGCCAGTGATGTACCGGGCCAAATTCAAGGTGTTGGTGCTTACCTTTAAAGCGCTAAATGGCCTTGGCCCAACATACCTCAGAGACCACCTCAACCCCTGGGTTCTTGATCGGCCCCTGCAGTCATCGGGGAGTGCCCTCCTGCGGGTCCCATGAGTGTCTCAGATGTCAACCATGCGGAGGGTGTTCTCGGTGGCCATACCACGCCTGTGAAATGCCCTCCCATCGGAGGTCCATCTGTCTGCAGACCTCCCGTCTTTTCGTAGACAATGTAAGACCTGGCTGTTCTGCCTGGTCTTTGTGGAGGGGGAAGGGGAGGGTGAGTTGGGTTATTAAATGGGGTATTATTGCTGCTTTTATGTATTATTGTTTTAAATTGCTTTTAGATTTTTTGTATGTGTTTTATTGTTGTACGCCACCCCAAGCTGCCTGTGGCAAGAGGGGGCAGCATAAAAGCTGAATAAATAAATAAATAAATAAATAGAAATCTGGGGGGGAAACTGGTAGCTGCTGCAGTTTCTTGGGAAGCAAGAGAGCAGTGGGATGCAGCCTGTGTGTGTTGGGTAACACTTCGGCAGGGGGCTCCCCAGAACCTGGAGCCATCCCACGGAGTGCCCACAGAGCAGCCACCACTGTGGACAGCATGGGGAGCCCTTCACACAGGCACCCCACTGCCAACAGTTCATGGGCTTACATCAACCATCTCAAATGGTGGTAGCTCAAAATGGTGTTAGCACACTCCCACCCTGCCCCCAGCTTGGCTGCCTGAGAGCTGGGCAACCACTCCAGAAATCTCACTGTCTCCAAGTGGCCCAGAGTCTGGGACAGCAAGATCACTGGTGCCCTCCCTCCCCCAGCCTGCAGCTGTTAGGCAGACCCTGAGTGATCACTCGTATGCCTCTCTATCTTCATCCCTTCCACCACTGGCTGTCAGTTGAGAAGAGCACCCTACTTCTGGCTCCAACGGAAAGTGGAGTATGGCTAAGTAAGGCTTTTCTCCTGGTCACGACCCCTCTTTTCCTTGGTAGGAAAAGAGAGGAGCATGGATCAAAAAATGTGCATGGCTGCTGTGCTCTTCTCCCGCAGATGCCTCTCAGCTAAGCGGGGCACAACCTGCACCCCTCCCTCCCAGCTGTTGGTCAGTTGAGTGGGGCATGATCCTTGCAGCTCTGATGGAATGGGGGTCCCAATCGGGGTGGTTTCTTCCCTGGTCATTACCCCCTGTAAACACCTCAACCCTTTGGGAGGAATTAGCTGGATAAGGGTCCACAAAATTAACTCTTCTAGGTGCACATGGCCATAATAGACAATTTATGTTTTGGGGTCTAACACCCCAAATAGGGCTTAGTGCCCTCCAGCCTCCACATATCCCCTTACAGCTGGCCTGTTTCACCAGGGTAGGAGCTTCGCCCAACTAGTGGGTCCCCAGTATAAACTTAGTCCTGCACATAAACAAAGTTCTCCCCCAACGGGGCACATAAACTCCAGGTACTTGAGAACATAAGTCTTCGATCTTCTGGCCCTTTAAATAAAGAAAACACACCTTATCTCACACACTGTCTGTGAGGTCTTCAAGTCCTGGATCCTGTAGGGTTGGTTTCACCAGAGCTTCCTGGAGGCATGTCCTCGCACTTCGAGCTCCTGCTGTGTACTGTCAGTTCCTGGCAGAGCCACTTCCTTTTATGCAGGAAACCACACCTCCTAGCCACCAACTTCCTGTTCGTGGCCATTTTGTGGAGACTCAGGAGCCATTTTACATTGTTAGAGTCCTTTACGGTCCTACTCTGCTACATAACCCCCCTACACGATGGGATCTAATCCCAATGAACCCTCACACACTTAAACATTTCTTACTTGCCTACCATTTGAAGGAGTAGGGACATTAATCCAAATTCTTACAAGCGGCTTGATGGTTTCTAGAATTTTTTAAACAATTCTGATATCAGGCTGGCTCAGTCGCCAACCCTGCCTGGTCCTTGGTCTCTCGGACTATTCATGGCGGCCAGTTCGGCCACCTCACACCCTACCACCCTTCACGCTGCTTACCTGACCTCTGAGGGTTTTATCAGTCCGGCTCTATCGCCTTGCCCTGCCTGCCAGGTTTATCAGACTGCCTCCATCACCTCCCTGCCTAGTGAACTCCTGTTTCATAAGAGTAGGGTGTGGGCCCTCACATTCCTTTCCAAACCAGCTCACCTCGGATTCCTGATGACCTTAATGGGTCATGGTTACTGGGGCTCTAGCCCACTAGTCCCATTCTTTTAATTCTTCCAGGGGTTTTTAGCTTCTGTGCTACTCAAAGTCTCATTCTAGAGCCACTCTATGCGGTTTCCTAGGAACCCATCCACAGGTTTGGCAGTGATAATCAGTTTGCCAACTCTTTGACAAAGCCATCTGCTGAAAATCAATATCTCAGTATCTATATCCATATAGTTTAGCTTCAGATGCGGCTCGTATGGCTAAGTCCATTTCCCCCTTCTTTACTGTCTAACCGGGTTTCTTTCTTTCCAGGGAGTCTAACATTTCCACTCCTCACCAGACTTCCTCAGTAACGTCCACATACCACACACTAGGAATTAAGTCCTCTAGCTTCTCTGCTATTGTTATCAAAGCCTTCTCCATTTCCTCCCCTTTATCTAATGGGATAAACATTCCTTGCTCCTTTAGCCTTGCTTGAACCTTTTGTACTAGCTGCATTTCAGTCTCTGTCATCTCCTCAACAGGCTTATCCCCTTGCCAACAGGGTTCAGGGGGCTTCGCCTCTGCCTCGACTAACAGGTGTCTTGCCTCTTTCTCACATTTCTTTCTTTCTTCTTCCTCATGTCTTAACCCGATTCTTTCTCTCAAGGTTAACAATTCTGGGGACAATTCACTTGCATCTGGTTTTTGCAAGCTTTCTTGGGGTTTCATTGGCACAATCTCTGCCTGGGCCATAAGGGCCTCCTCCTCTTCCAAGTCTGGGACAGGCAGCTCTATGTCCTCTGGTCTTATTCCACCCCCAACAACTCTATCCTTTGTAGGGGTTATACCAGAGTCCTTTCCCTCGGACTCCAGGGAAGGCATTTCCTCATCTACATTCTCATAGGGAACATCCATCTCTCCCGGTTCAACCCCTCTAGTCTCTTCAGGTGAGGAATAGGAATATTCCTCCTCTGACTCTAAGGGAGGTATTTCTTCCTGCTCTACCTCTCCTGCTATTGGGTAAGCTTCAGGAATAGACCCATTTCTCTTCCGGATATGATACTCCCACATTTTTTGTGTTCCCACAGCATCCCAGTTTACTGGGACACTTCGTGGTTCGGAGCTGTCTCTGTAGTTGGGTTTCACCCATACCACTGCATTCCTGGGGAAGTTCTTCCTTTGAATCCCCATCTAGTTCCTGTTCTTTGTGCTGCCTTTCTTTTTTCTTTCCAGCACTCTTATACCAGGCTAATTCTTTCTTCAACATTATTTCAGCTCTCACTAGCTTCCCGATGTTCCTGGATAATGTCTCTATCCCTTTAGCAGTCAGACTAGTCTGAGTGTTCTGGTCCCTCACTAGGCAACCATTCACTAATCTAGGTTCCATTTTACTCTAACAGGCTTCTCCCTTAACCAATATAGAACTTTGTTTGGGTCCCATTCTTGTCCTTTTTATGTATGAACAGTCTCTCCTCAAGTGCCCCACTTTCCTACAATGCCAGCACAGAAGGTTCAGCTTCCTTTGAGGTCTCAGAAAAGGACAAATCCTCCTAATGTGTCCCAGCTCACTGCAATTCTTTTAGCGCGCCCCCTCCAGAAGGGGAAGGGACCAGTTAGGATGGTCCGCCCTCGGAGGCTGATGGAACCCCAGCAGTTCCAGGAGGTCCTGAGGGAGCTTCCCCTGGACGTGGACGGTCATTCTGTGGATGAGCTGGTCCGGCATTGGAACAGCTTGCTGGAGGAGGCCATTGACAGGGTGGCTCCGAGGCGCCTTCTGCCTCGGTCTCGTCACCGCAGGACCCCTTGGTTTACTGAGGGGCTGCGGTGTATGAAGCGTGTGGGCAGGAGGCTAGAGCGACGCTGGCGTCGGACTCGGTCTGTCTCCGATCGTCTTCTCCATAGGGCCCATTTGCGGTCCTATGTGGAGGCTGTGAGGACGGCGAGGAAGGAATTCCTCGCCGTCCTCATAGCGTCTGCGAAGTCGCGTCCAGCGGAGCTGTTTCGGGTGGTGCGGGGGCTGGTGAGTCCGGCCTCCCTCCGCCTGGATGGGGACTTGTCCCGGGCCCGCTGTGAGGAGTTTGTCATCTACTTCGCAGACAAGATCGCTCGGATTCAGGCCGATTTCGACGCTGGGTTGATAGCAGTAGGGGAAGAGCGCGGGGGGGCGGAGGGTCCGTCTGGTCCATCTTTATGGGGTGAGTTTCAGGAAGTGACGCCAGCCGATGTGGTGGATGTCCTGGGGTCTGTGAGGGCCACGTGTTGTCAACTAGATCCATGCCCGTCCTGGTTAATAAAAGCTTCCGGGGAGACGTTGGGGACGGTGCTGGCGAGGGTGGTGAATGCGTCCCTTCGGCAGGGGAGGTTGTCGCCTTGCTTAAAAGAGGCTGTGGTGCGCCCCCTGCTGAAAAAACCATCGTTGGACGTAGACGCGCTCGCCAGCTACCGACCTGTCTCTAACCTTCCCTTTTTAGGGAAGGTTATTGAGCGGGCAGTGGCGCTCCAGCTCCAGGGTCATCTAGATAATATCGGGCTCCTTGACCCTTTTCAATCTGGGTTCCGCCCCGGCTATGGCACCGAGACGGCGTTGGTGGCCTTGGTGGACGACCTCCGCCGGGAGATGGATGCGGGATGTTCGACATTTCTCATCCTGCTCGATCTCTCGGCCGCTTTTGACACCGTGGACCATGGGCTGCTGTTGAGACGACTGCGTGACCGGGGGGGTCTGGACGGGACTGTTCTTGAATGGTTCCGTTCATTCCTCTCGGGGAGGAGCCAGCGGGTGGTGTTGGGGGAGGAAACATCGAGCCCCCGCGCCTTACCGTGTGGCGTTCCGCAGGGATCGATCTTGTCTCCATTATTATTTAACATCTATATGCAGCCCTTGGGGGAGGTCGTGAGAGGGTTCGGGGTGCGATGTCACCAGTATGCTGATGATACTCAGCTGTACCTCTCGTTTTCTACTGACCCAGACCCTGCTGTCTCGGTGCTATCCCAATGTTTGGAGGCCGTGGCGGATTGGATGCGGCGGAGCAGACTGAAGCTCAACCCAGATAAGACGGAGGTGATGGTGGTGGGGAGGGCGAAGGGGGTGGTGGCCCCCCTGGTTGGGGGGGTTTGCCCCCCTGTAGCTCAGCAGGTCCGGAGTCTGGGGGTCATATTGGACGCAGACCTGCGGCTGGAGCGGCAGGTGGAGGCAGTCGCTAAGGCTGCCTTCCGCCAGCTTTATCTGGTACGTAGGCTGCGTCCGTATGTCTCTGGCCCGGACCTGGCCTCCCTCATCCATGCCTTCGTCACCTCGCGGCTCGACTACTGCAACGCGCTCTACGTGGGGCTTCCCTTGTTCTTGGCCCGGAGGCTGCAGCTGGTGCAGAATGCGGCGGCTCGTCTTCTTACGGGGACGGGTCGCCGGGAGCACATTACACCGGTGCTCCGAGCGCTGCACTGGCTGCCGATAGTGTGCCGGGCCAAGTTCAAGGTCCTAGTGATGATCTATAAAGCCCTATACGGCCTTGGCCCCTCTTACCTTAGGGACCGCCTCGCCCTTCGCGCCCCGGAACGGCTCCTGCGGTCTGCCGGGGGTGCCCTCCTGGAGGTCCCCCGTGTTAAGCGGGGGGCCACGATGGAGCGAGCATTCTCGGTGGTAGGGCCGCGGCTGTGGAACTCCCTTCCGGAGGAAGCTCGCCTGGCCCCAAGCCTTTTGACATTTCGGCGGAACTGTAAGACCTGGCTGTTTGCCCAGGCCTTTGGGAGGGGGGGGGGGTGATTTTAATCCCCCACCCATTTATTTATTTATTACTGTCCTTTAGCCCTGTTTTATTGATGTATTTTATATTTATATTTTAATTGATTTTAATTGTTTTTATTATTGCTGTTAGCCGCCCCGAGCTGCATTGCAGGATGGGGCGGGATACAAATCTATAAAATAAAAAATAAATAAATAAATAAAATAAATAAATAATAAATTCCAACATCTTTTCTAGGGGACTTTCATTATTAGGGCTTCCCTTCTCCTAATCTGTCTTGCCTGGCCATGAGCAATTCCAGTGGCCCCACAACCTAGGCATGTTTCAAAATGCTCATCCCTTCTGGTGCCAAATGCAAATAGAGTCTCGCTCTGTTTTCTCAGCATAGTCTTATCTCTCAGGTCACCCCCTTGCTGAGGTCAAGCCCTCCAAAAGTGTCCCCTTTGGCCACACTTAGAACAAGTTTGCATGGTACCTTTCCCTGTGGGTCCTTGGTACTTCTCCCTTATTGTTAGGTTTTGATCTTGCTGTTCTGGATTTTGCTTCCTCCAACTATGCTGCCTCAGCGTAGACTCCATCCAGCTCCATAGGCTCACTGGATGTCTCCATTGTGGATATACCCTCTCATACGCCATGTTGCTCTTGCTTATCCACATCTTTTCCCATGACAGATGTATACCGTCTCTTAATTTGGGGATACATTTTTAAGTTTTGGCGTTCCCTTACTTTTTGGAGTACACTTTTCTCTGGACTCCTCTTCTCAGCTAAGAGGTGACTGGGAGAGGGGAGCTCAGATCACACCCGGCTCAGCTGAGAGGCAGTTGGGAGAGGGGAGCACAGATTGTGCCTGCAAGACCCTTGGGGACTTCTGCTATCCCCTCTCCCAGCTACCTGTCAGCTAAGAAGGGTGTGCTATCCATGTACCTATGATGCTGGTGGACCCGGAAGGTAGAGGAATCCTGCTAGGTGGTAAGATTAACTGAAGATGAGGATCCATTCCTTGGTTGCAGCTCCCTGTGGAAGCAGACCAAGTCTCCAAACCACAAACTACCAAAGATCAAAAGTAATCCTAAAGCAATACACAATCCACTCTTATAGATCAGTGTTATTGAAGCCAACCTTCCCATGCCCAGCATAACATCCCCCAAAACAGGACCAAGATGGGGTTGGAGGGGCTGTTCTCAAATGGTTCCGCTTGTTCCTGGCTGGAAGAACTCAGTGAGTGGTGCTCAGGGAACATTTTTCATTTCCTTGGGACCTCTCATGTGGATTCCCACAGAGTTCCATCTTATCCCCTCTCTTGTTCATCATGTATATGCAGCCATTGGAGCACTGATGTTCGGTGTCATCAATATGCTGATGACATCCAACTCTATCTGTCCTTTTCATTGGACCCAGGTCCTGCAGTCTTGGTGCTTACAAGATGTCTGGTGGCTGTGGGAGACTGGAAGAGGGTGAGTAGACTGAAGCTGAAGCCCAACAAGATGTAGGTGATGCTTCTAGGGAAGGCAGTGAGTATGGTGGCCCCCGTCATCAATAGGGTTTGTTCCCAACTGGTTCCCCAGGTTCAGAGCCTGGAAGTTCTCTTTGAGTCACAGCCCCACATATACGCCCAGGTTAGGTCTGTAGCAAGGAGTGCTTTCCACCAATTACATATCTTATTTATTTTATTTTATTTATTCTAAAATTTATATGCCGCCCCCTCCTGCTCCAGGCATCTTGGGGCAGCTCACAACATTTTAAAACAAACAATTATAAAAGTACAGTTAAAAAAATATAAAACTCATCCCCACACCCTAACCCAACCCACCCACCTCATCTCCCTCAGGAAAGGCCTGGAGGAACAGCCAGGTCCTACACTTCCTATAGAAAGAGGGGAGGTCAATAATCAAGTGGACCTCCCATGGAAGGGAGTTCCCCAGCCTCAACGCAGCCACAGAGAATGCCCTCCTCATGGTGGACACCCGGGAAATACAGGGAACCCCGAGGAGGGTGCCCATGGCCGACCGTAGGGGCCAATCCAGGACCAGGAGGGTGAGGTGGTACTGCAGGTAGGTGGGGCCCAAGCCATTTAGGGCTTTAAAGGTCAGCAGCAACACCTTGAATTGGACCTGGAAAACTATTGGCACCCAGTGCAGAGCGCGGAGCACTGGTGTAAGGTGCTCGCATCGGCCCATCCCAATCAAGGGATGGGCTGCCACATTCTGTACTAGCTGCATTTTCTGAACCAGCACCAAAGGTAGTCCCACATAGAGCGCGTTGCAATAATCCAGTCTTGAGGTAATAAAAGTATGGATGACTGTGGCCAGATTTGAGCCTGAGACATACGGCCTACGCTGACACACCAGATGTGTGAAATGCCCCCTTCGTCACAGCCATCACCTGGTCATCCAGGTGGATCTGCAGATCCAGGAGCACCCCCAGACTCCAGGCCTGAGAAACCAAGGGAGGACGGACCCCATCACGCCCTCGGCCATCCCCACAATCATCATCTCTGTCTTTTCAGGATTTAATTTCAGGCGGCTTTCCCTCATCCAGTCCCCCACAGCTGATAAACACCTTGCATTGTCTTCAGCCATATGTCTCAGGGTGATTTCAGATGTTACGGGCGGGCGGTTCACCATAGTGGATTCCCGGTGGGGGTGAAGACATCAACCACCCCCCGGGGCCAAAAAAAGCCCCGAACAGACGTGATGTGGCCTGGACCATGGATGGGAATCCAGCCGGCAGATCACGGACCAGGGCAGCACAACAGACATTACGCCGATTCCCAGCCATGGCAAGCACACCAGGAATCCCCCGGGGAGGGGCGGGACACAGACATGGCCGCCTGTGGGCAAACAAAGCCAAAAGGCACAAAAGGGAATGCCCACACAAGGGAAACGGGAAGGGAGGGGGGAGAGGGAGACAGAGAACAAGCGCACAGGTTCCACACACAGCAAGCACACACATGCACGCACACGCCGGGGACTCGAGGGCACACACAGCACCAGCACATGCCGGCCCAATCCCACCACACACACACCAGGCACGGAGGATAGTAAAGACAGGGAAGGGGGAGGACACGGGCGACCAGACACCATGGAAGGTAGGCTGGGCACAGCAGGGGGGGGGAGGTGGACTGAGGAACCGGGAAGAGGGGAGGAATGGCAGAGGGGCAGGCCAGGACACCGCCACCAAGTACAGCACCCCCCCACAGAAAACACACAGTCCCAGAAAGGGGGGGGCATGCAGCTTGGGCGAAGGCCCACGGGCAGGTCCTGAAGTCCACATGGCCCAGGACATGAGGGGGCCAGGGATGGACCCGGGGACTCACAGGCAGCCGTTGGGGGAAGCTAGGGGCCCGGGCCCTGGGTGCCTGGCCCGATGAACAAGGTGGGGCCAATGGATCATGCCCCGGTGGTATCCCAGCTCAAACATGTGGTGGGTGATCAGGTAGTAAGCCTCGAAGGGGTCATGCACAGACAGTCCCAACTGGACATCTGGATGGGACCATACCCGGCCCAGTGCCAACAGCTCCACCACGGACGGTTCCATTACACAGCAGGCAGCAGCAGGGGGCCAATGAAGGTGGCCAGAATCTGGTGATACACTGCCACATGGGTGCGCTGGTACCCATGAGCCCCGTGAACTCTGCCAAAGTAGGACACGGCCAAGGCTGGGCCCCCATCCACAAGGCACTGTGAGAAGGCTGCCAGGCTGCACACCCACAGCACACTCATGGTCTCAGCCCTGGACCAGGGCACATGCAAACACCTATTCGCCAGGACGCGCCCATCAGGGAAGCGGACCAGTCCCAGGGTCTCGGCATGGAGCCGGAAATCATGGATGCTCGCATCATAGCCCAGGTAGCAGAGTCCAGAGCTCAGGCTCGTGAAGGTGGATGACCGGCTGTCTGGCCTTCCCAGGAGCAGCTGCACGGCAGGGTTACGCCAAAGGTCACAGAGGGACATGATCTCGGTGTAGGTCCAGATATGGGGGGCCACATGGGGGATGTGAAGCGGGACCCCCGTGGATGGACATGCAGCCATGGTCCAGCCACCCGGGGAGAGTAGCACAGAGCTCTGGGGGCCTCACACACCTTCCGGGGCTGAGGGGCCTCCCGGGGGTCCCAAGGAGCCACGGACTGCAACATTGTAGCACAACAGAGCGAGGCGTGGGGTGCAGACCCAGCACAGCTGCACAACACAGTAGCTCTCACATACCAACTAATCAGCACTCCAAGGCCAAGGTGCCGCAAACACCAAGGGGGGGTTGTTTTCAGAAGATCGCTTCCAGGTGCCCGAGGACCGGGCGGAGGAGAGCACACATGCAGGGGGGGTTCCCCCCACTCCAGCCAACCCCATGGGGTTCCTCTGATTGGTCCCTGCATGCCCATGCATGCCCCACCCCCCGGTCTCCCACATACAGGACCAGGAGCCAATGTACCATACACACCTTTAATACCACCCATGTGTACAGTGACACCCATTCCCTCATACCAGGTTGTGCCCTGCCACCAACACCTCTGCCCCCCCTACACAGCCCTATCCCTCCTACCCCTCCCCCCTGTCCCCGCCATCCCCTGGGACGGCCCCGAGCGCACCCAGTCTGGGCCATGGAGCTCATAGAGCTCACCTCCCCCCTGATGTCATTGCTGCTAGAGGTGTCCCGGGCCTCCTCCTGTTCATGTTCGGGTGGCCCTGGTAGGGTGGGCAGGGGGGCCAAGCCCTGCCCCCCCTGGTGGCTGCACCCTCCGGAGGCCAGCGAGTGCAGGGAGGTGAATGCGTGGCCCCTGAGGGTGTGGAGGTGGGGGGGGGG